>QNQO01001352.1:0-308043 GCA_003290165.1 Berberis thunbergii | reverse complement strand
ACAAACTAATTGGCTATTCCAGAACTTATTGAGAAATGGTGAAGGAATATATATGAAGTCGAATAACGACAAACCATATTTTTGCATTACAACACCAAATACAAATCCCCACATTCAGTTGGCTTTCATCATAACTACAGCCATAACAAACTGAACACAAAAACAGGGTTTCCTACTCATTGCAAATGGGAGTCAAAAGTTCCTAATCCCTTTCTTCTCTACCAACACGACTTAAATAGCCAAAACAAAATAAATGTTAACCAAATGCATCAAGAGCTGTGTATATAAAATGCAACAGATAGACAACCAGACAACCACAAAGTACCAATCATATAAGTCTAAAACATACAATGGATATTCATTCACAAAGACACAAGTAAAAGGTATCCTCCTTGTGAATCAAAACACACCAATCACTTCAATTTGAACCATATAGAGAAATTACACAAACACTACATTAATCAAGGTGGTAGCTTGAAATCAACAAAATCTCCATCAAGAAATCAAACAAACAAGTGGAAATCACCAAACAGAAAAGATTTGGAAACAAGAAACTCACTTTGATCTTCCCGCCAAATGCCTCCACTACACCAAAAATACCTATCAGCAACGGTTTGGACTTAGAGTAACCTATGTCAGGCTTAGAGGCCTGGAGAGGCTCGCCAAACCATTGACGGCTATAAACTGGCAACACTTATTAGCAACGGTTTTTAGATCGAGGACGCTTGATTATTTCTACATTTAGCCACGATTAGCCACGGCTAAAGCATGTTAGAGGCTCCACTTCCATAACCGTGCAACATTTATCATTTATTTTGAATTTATGGTTTCACAGCCCATTGCAATCATGAAGGACCATGAGTGTAAGCCGTTGCACGCATGACGTACCACGGTTTTACAGCCGTTGCCAGTCAAAAAAATTCAAAAAAAAAAGAAATTTGGTTTGTTGCGAGTTGAAATCGTTGCAAATTAATATAATCGAAAAAATTACATTTTTGCTGCTGCAGCAAAACACAGCCCCACACCTGCAAAATCAGTGGGGGCTGCTGCAATATTTGAATGCAAATTATCCTATTGGCCTGTTGTTAGCATATATAGGCTACAAATTCACGACGAGCTAAAACTTTACTAATTAACATATAGATGTTTCTAAAACTTGTATATTCAAATAAAACAAGATCAACTAACTCCTAACAATAAATAAACTGTTAAATATCACGAAAGTAAGAACAAAATAAATCCCAAAGGTAAGTCTGATTCCACAATAATGTGCTATAAGACGGCTAAGTAAACCATATAAGGTGCAGATTGGACACAAGTTCCAACACATCCTGCTATTATTTACCAAAAAACTGGGAAAACAAAGGCTCTTCCTGGCAACATTACCCAGCTTGTAAAGTAATTTTGACAGCTGTGGGTCTGCAACATATGATCGGCTGGAGCCATTCAATTTCAACCAGACACATTATATAGCAATTGGTGTAGACATTGTTTTGTTGCTGCATCATCCCTGGAAAAAAAAGGAAAATATAAGGAAATCTCAACTAAATGAGGATTCCACAACACTTATGCG
This sequence comes from Berberis thunbergii, assembly GCA_003290165.1. Taxonomy (NCBI): domain Eukaryota; kingdom Viridiplantae; phylum Streptophyta; class Magnoliopsida; order Ranunculales; family Berberidaceae; genus Berberis; species Berberis thunbergii. The sequence continues at coordinate 306,470 of QNQO01001352.1, read as the reverse complement.
CTTAAGCTAGGTTGGGCATCAAGTGATGATGATAAGTCAGGAATGCTGGTCAGAGGATTGTACCAAGATTAGCAGAGGAAAGAGATGTCAACAAGTTCAAAGCAAGTGCCTTATGCCCCACTGGGCGTCATGTGAAATAGATGCTTCATAGATATTGCTCTTATGTGGCACAAGTTTGAAAACGATCATAAAAAAAGGACCTCACTGAACCGTAATCACCATAAAAGTACAGAGAAATTTCGCCCCCACTTTCCAATATCTAGCGAAGTATATATTTCCCTTATACAAATAGCATGAGGATGTAGACAATGATAACACCTCCATCATAGTATAAGTATACAAGTAAGGCAGTTCACATGATCTTTCTTGTATTGTTGGCTTGGAAGTTTGTTTTCGGGGGTTTCCCTACTCTTTAAAGAGTTATTAGATTATCCCCACCTCAAATATTGCAAAATGAGATGGTTAGTAATCAAAACAACTACTAAATGAAATCCTTTTTCTTTCTTTCCCGTCTAAACTAGAGGCTGCAAGTATACAAAAACATTTTACAAGGCTAACTGTCACACAATGTTCATTACTTTTTACTTCTGAGAGTTGAGTTTGGAGAGGAAATTCCCTTTTCCTTCTGGACTGCAAATAGGTTAAAGTTTTGGCATGATGTGTGGGGGCTTTCATCCTCGACTCAATCTCAATGATTCTTGAAATGGTGGAAGATGTAAATTTGACTCTTATTTGATCAAAATCTATTTTGGCTGAAGAAGAATAACAACGTTTTGGAGTTGGTCAAAGGGAGGCCTTTTCATTTGGGTATGGTGTCAGACTATCCTCCAAACATAAACCTCTTCATGGAGCTCCGCTTTGAATAAAAGCTTTTTGAATTGGTAAATTATCTGGAAATTCTCTTTGGAGGTTTTGTATTTAGGAAGTTGGTTTACATGATCCTTTACAAAATTGAGGGTTCATCTAGATTGGCGAAGTTATCTCAACACTGAAAAAATAACGAACCTTCAACCAAGTTAACAATGTATCGACCAGTAGGATCTTCTCAATTATCATCTGTTTCCTCAAATTCATGTAAAAGATCATGCAAATGCCAAGTTCAATAATGCTCTGTATTAGCTATTGATTGACATAGAAAATCAAAATCTAGGGCATTAAACAATTATATACTTGAAACTGTGAGCAGACAAACTAACAATCATGTAATATACCATAAGGTTCAATTTAAGGTTTATCTATAACTACCTAACATTTAGGACAATCAACAACTAAACAACATTCTACTGCAAGAGTGGATATTTCGAAGAAAGATCATTTACCGTTTTGGACAAATCACCGCCCATCTCCATGCTGCGCAAGCACGGTGGAATTATCTTTGCTGAGAAAAGGATACTAATCACCTTTGAGTCACTACCCTGCAACAACTTAAAAACTTATTTTCATAAACTTTACACAAATGGAATAAAAGATTAGCTCTCAAAGTAGATTTGGACAAATTTCATAAGAGGGAATTCGTTAGTTGGAAGCAAAAATCAGGAAAATCGGAATGGCAAATGGTAGAAGAATTACAAATATAATTGACTTTCTAGTGGTCGGAGAGGAAGTGGTTCTGAAAAAGAATGCAATAGCACAATACTTAGTTTCTTTCTTTAAAGGTCAGTTCACAGGAGAGCTGTTTTAGTTTCTTTCCTTAAAGGTCAGTTAACGGGAGAGTTGTGGCATCCTACTTTGGATGCTATTCAGTTCAACCATAATTCTGGAGATATTGACACAGAAATGGATAGAAATCTTTGAAGGGGAAGTTTTGGTAGCTTTGGATAGCCTTGTAATTGATGTTTCATTGGGCATTGATGGGTATCCGGCTGAATATTTTTTCCAAGTGTTGGTTGACAATTAAAACAGATTGAGTGGTTCTACACTTCTACTCCGACTCAAAAAAACTGACTCCAACATGACTCCCTGATGTGGCCTCATAGGTGGAAGTCTATGCGGAAACCAACTCATGGTCCTAGTCAGCAAAATTGTTTAAACTAATTTTGATTGAGAAAAAACACCTAAACACCAAAATTTTCCCTCCCACTATCTTCTCTCCGCAGATCACTCCCTCAAAAATCACCGCCACCACCTCCACTCTTTGTATGTCTACGAAAACCCAGTGGTGAATATTGACAAGAAAAACTAGACAAGCCACCATCTTTCTAATGTCCATAGTCGGTGGACAAGGGTGTCAAATTGGAGCGTGGTCGAATGTTAGGATCCTTGAGTAATGACCATCAAACCAAATTTCCAGGCTTTCAGCATGTAGCATTCCTTTTCATAGCATCCATATCATTTTCCATTATGTATACATTGGTAGACAGAGATGATGTGCAGATGTTGGAGCTTCAAGCTGTGTGTATGGGAATGGAGTTAGAGGAAAAAAAATGTTATTAATCTGGAAATAGGCATAGATAACCTTCAGGATGTTAACATTATTGAAAAGGTTTTTACTCCTCCTTGGAAAGCTATTAATATAATGAACAAGATTGTAGCTCTTAGAATGAAAATAGGAGTCCAGGAGAGCTAGGCATTTCATTTTGAACTAATAGGCTCACAACAGAGTTAAACTAGCAAATAAACCATTACAGAACAATGCATTCATAGGAGCGAGTAGACCTTATACTAGATGCATTTCCAGCAGTAACAGAACCACCAACTTCTTTGAAACTTAGTCTGAGCTTCTTCAATTTTGCAGGATCAAACTGAAGGAAAAAAAAATGGTGACAGATCAACATGTGAATCGTGGCACATAAAGCAAGTAGATTGAAATCAATAAATCAAATTGACAGAACATACTCCCTGATTGGTATCTGTTTCTGTAAAACTGACCTCTACTTCTGTAGTAGATTCAGCTTGAGATTGGTATCTGTTTCTTTTTAATTCTTATTTCATTATTTGACTTTCTAAACTTACTAATTTTACACTTTATTTTTCATTGTTAATAGAAATGTCCACAATTAATTTACAAACAACAACTTAAACAAACTTCATATATGAACCAGATATCCAACTGCCCCTATTGAAACAAATAGCATTAGACTTCGCCTCATCGTGTTTTCATGAGACGGATGAGACATATATTAATGAAAACCCTTTTCAACACAAAAATGGCTGCAAATGGATCATCAAAATTAGTTTACACTAACTAAGTAAGAGACGGTGCTTGAAAGACAATAACTCGCATAACAATGACAAAAATATAATGAAACTTAACACAGAAATTGATAAAGGTAAACATACCCATCCCTCCTCCTTTATCCGTGCTTGGGATCGGCAATGTAAAAAAGAACATTTACATTGGCGGAGTTAAAAAAAAAAGGTTGTTATAAATTTAAAAAACATAGGTAAGTATATATATACATATATTCAACAAGAAAACAACACTACTAAGATTACATATTTGGGACTATACATATTTGGGACTACCAAAACCAAATCAGCCAGGAGTGTGTAAGTCAAAAAACAAATATTGCGCAGAATTAAATACATGCTTAGCTCACTGGACAAAATCGTAGCATGGGATCTTAGACACATATTGCGCATAATTAAATACATGCTTAGCTCGCTGGAAAACTATAAAGTCAGTCATGCTTATAGAGAAACTACAGAGTTGCGGATCGGTTAGCTCGCTTGCTTCCTAATAATGTTTTTATGGAAGTTATACCAAATTCCTTTGCTGAGGACTTGAAGAAGATTGTGTATGAAGATAGAATAGGCATGATGTACTTGAGAATGTAACAATCATTTTGTTTTCATGTTTGGGGATCCTAAATAACCCCGCTTGTTTTCCAAAAAAAATAAAAATAAAAATAAAACCTTAATAAACAACTGAACTAGAGAAATATATGTACCTTGTAAAGAGGAATCTTTTTCACACTAGCACCTGCTGAGTTTCAGTCTGTTGAGTTTGCTCATATATATACGAACCAGATAACCATATCACAATGAAAAAAATATAATGAAACTTAACACAGAAATTAATAAAGGTAAACATACCCTCATCCCTCCTCCTTTATCCGGGCTTGGGACCGGCAATGTAAAAAAAAACATTTACATTGGCGGAGTTAAAAAAGGGTTGTTATAAATTTAAAAAACATAGATAGTATATATATATATATATTCAACAAGAAAACAACACTACTAAGATTACATATTTGGGACTACCAAATCCAAATTAAAATTACAGATTTGGGACTACCAAAACCAAATCAGCCAGGAGTGTGTAAGTCAAAAAACAAAAATGAACGTATCACTACTAAGTACTACAGTATTGCATGCAAGTCCACAAAAATAGCAAGCATCAAGGTTATCGTTCAAGGTTGTAACTACCAAGGTAGTTGTAACTATCAATCATCAAGTTCCACATGATTTTTACACCATACGAAGAAATCACCAACGTCCAAATCCCCCATCATGTCTCCTTTTGGATCACTCTTGTAAAGTTTCACCTCAGTCATATATTTGAAGCATAAGGAAAGTCTAATCTCTGTTGCAGGGTTCAATGATCCATGGCAATTGCAAGATAATCGATGGATAGGATGTACAACCTCTTTTGCTATCGCAATGACATTCTTATGCCAATCACAAACTTTGAAATCTTTGACACTAAAGGAACATGATTGCTTGGAGAAGGAAACTCGCAACACCTTGAGAAGATGGTGGTAATGGATTTTCTGGTTGCCTTGTCAATTGTGCACTGGATGAAGGTGTATCTTCAGTTCTTTGTGTCCCTCCTTGTGTTCCCTCACTTGTTGATGGTCTCACATAAGTTCCATTTTCAAGTCTCTCTCGTATCCATTGAACATTTTCTTCCAATCTATCATATTTTTGGCTCAATTTTTTTACTTCCAATGTTTTATCCAAAAGCAATGAACGAGCGGGAAGTGAAGCATTATACTTCTTTTTAGAGACGATGGTTCCAATACAACGAACACGTCCCCTTTCTTCTTGGCCAAACACTTGGCTTAGAGGATCATTATCAATAGTGAGGTCAGTAGTACTCTGGGTTGAAGATTCTTGCAAGGCAACCTTTTTTGCTTTAACTTGTTCCTTAAAAAGAATGAAAAAATAAAATAACACATGACACAAATAATATTCAAACAACTACAAAGTAAATTAAGAATTGTGTTTAAAAGACATCATTGGGCACATACCATATATAGTTCAGCACCATGCGTGGGTTTTCCATCCTTTTCCGTGTGACAAACAATCCATATATCAGTGCGTGTGAATGGTTCCCCATCAGGTTCGTCTCAACCTATATACTTGAAAGATTAGTCTCAGCCTATATATTTAAATGATTATTATTGTACTAGTAGCTAAAAACTCAATTACCATTTCATACTCCACTTCTGCAGCACTCTTTTGGCCACCCCCATACATACTTTGAAGCCTTTTTGTTTTTGGCATTTTGGGTTCTAATTGCTTTCGCTTCAGGGGTGCTCTCATAGCAAACAAACTCCTTCCAATCCTCCTCTCTTACACCATTTGGAACATGGTTCTCTTGTTCCTCAATGGTAGGATACTTATCCAAATAATCTTTCCTAAGATCTGCCTTGAACCTTCTAAAAAATTCTGGCATTTTCAAATGCACACTCCTTTTCACATAATTTGGGATGTCGTATTCACGCTGCAAATAAGCCATTGAGATATAAGTTGACAATAAAATAAAACATTATGAAAATCAATGATGTAAATCTCACCTTGAGGGCATTCCACACATCCTCTTTGTAGTTGTCAGTAGCATGGTACCAACCCTTAAATTTGATGGGCACAAGTGTTTCAACAAGCTTTCCAATGCGTTTATTGAAATTTCTAGCACCAGGTTCAACTGCTAAACCATGGACATTGAACTTTATGGTCTTTTTAACTTCACTGTCATCATTTGTAGATGTAGTGACACCATTGGTGGAGAGATTTCCATGAGTACTACCCATTTCTATCAATGACATTATAGATATTAACCATTATCAAACAAAAAGAAATAAGAAACTACTATATACACTCCATTTATAGATAGTTTCCTTCCACAACATATCACCACAAATAGATTTTTATAAAGCATTGGAAAAGCCAATCTGAATACTTAGCTACAAAGCTTCTCTTTCCCAACTCAAAAGTCAAAATAAGAAACAAAGACAAAATAATTGGTCTCAACCAAAGATGATGACTAAAATAGCATTAGAAATGCATCAAAAAATATTGTAGCATAGTCAATTAAAATTTCAGTAAGCTCTTCAGGTTGGGGTTGTCTTTCATGATGCTTTGATACACAGTGGGAGTTTTCTTTTTATCGACATTAGTGTTCAAGCCTATTTGAGTATGTAGAACTACATGCCACTCGTCATTTGATTGGTCTTTCGAATAAAATACCCCACTTGCTTCTTGAGCTAAAATGAATGGATCCTCTTCCACCAATTGGGTCTACCTTATATGAATTTTTCTTATCTTCCACTTTGACCCAATCACAATAGAAGAATGTTTCTTTGAAATCTATGTAGTCTAGCACCAGTATGTCTCTAACAACTCCATACCATTTGACTAGTTTGTCCTTGGCCTCTTATCTTTCTTACTAGCAACAAAAGGAGCAATGACATTCATGGAGACACCACTATCTTGTGTCACCAAACATTCATCCAAAAAACTTGTTGCAAATGTGAAACCATTTACACAATATTTTGGATATCGGGTTGCCAAAAATTGTGGACCATTGGCTAACCTCCAAAGTGTGGTATTTGTTTCCCCAGCCTTCTCCAACTACATTGTAAAACAAATCATCTTAGAACTGAAATCTGAAAAAATATATATACATATATACACACATTATAAAATACATCATTACACAACCAAGGAATAAAATCAGTGGCTTTCTCAACGAATTTCGTTGACCCTTTTTTTTTTTAACTTTGTGTAGCCAACTCCATGCAATATTCATTGTATTTTCTGCACAAGTTACCATATTATCATAATTCTAGATTTCTAGTTATTAAAAAAAACTAAATATTATATATCTTACTCTTCCCAATCACTCGAATCAGCAAGTGCATTGAAAACTCATCTTTGAGCTTGTTTAAATTGTACATTATTTAGCACATAGTTTTTCTCTTTATCCAATGGTTTTTCATCGGCATACTCATCATCTACATCAAGCCACTCCTCTTGACTGTGTTTGTGAGTTCTTAACCGTGGCTTTGTCATATACTCCATGCAGTATGTAACAAATTCATCTACAAGGTATGCTTCTGCTATTGATCCTTCTATGTATCTGAAATTTTTAGCATAGTCTTTGTATCGTTTCATTAACCTATCTATCATAAATAAAATGATAAATTAGTATATAATATAATAAGATAACGTGATGACGTGCACTAAAATTAGAAAAGTTATTTACCGCTCAAAGGGATACATCCATCGATATCGAACTGGACCACCAAGCATCGCTTCCTCGGTTAGATGAGCCATGCAATGCACACTTATAACAAAGAATGAAGGCAGAAGATCATTTTCAATGACACAAATTGCCTCAATCACACCTTTGTGTGCCAACTGAAGATCTGTTTTGTTGATTACTATAGCACATAAGATATTAAAGAATAAGCTAATTCTTTGAATATAAATTCTTAAATTTTTATTGTTCTTGTCACGAAATACATGTCTAAGCAAAACTGGAAGTAAATGTTGCATAATGACATAGTAGTCATGTGACTTCAGTCCTCTTAGCTCCAGGGGATTGCCAAGAACGCAATTACTCAACTTGGATGAAAATTCACTCGGCAATTTCAACTCTTTTAGTGTATTCATAAATATTTTTTTTTCTTTCTTGGTCAAGGCAAATGATGCTTTTGGCATTGAATTTTTTCCCGTTTCAGTGTCATGGCCCAACCAATATCTCTTATGAGTTGCCATGTCTTTCATATCTTTTCGAGCATTCTCACCATCCTTTGTTTTCTTAGAGACATTCAACAATATGTTCAATAAGTGTTCAATGACATTCTTTTCGGTATGCATCACATCAATATTATGTCGTAGCTCAACAAACTTTCAGTACAGCAAATCAAATAAAATGGACCTTCTACACCACGGTGGCGCAATGTTATTGGTTGGTTCATCATTGACGTTATCATTATCAATCATATTCTTGCGCTTTTGACCACTAACCCTACCTTGTGTAGAACTACCTTCCAAAATTTCCATTATCCTTCGTTCAACTTCTTCGCCAGATAATCGTCGTGGAGCACGATGATGTTCAACATCTTTGTTGAATCCCCTGTCATCTCTAAACTTGTGTTTTGTAGGTAAAAAACGTCAATGACCTCTATAGCATATCTTCCGACTGTTTGAAAGATGTTCAGATTCTACATCATCAACACAAATAGGGCATGCGTTATAACCATGAACATTACAACCAGCTAGAGTCCCATAAGCAGGAAAGTCATGGATACCCCAAAACAACATTGCTTTCAACCGAAAATTGCTTTTAGTATACACATCCCAAGTTGAAACACCATCTGCCCACAATTCCTTCAATTCTTCTACTAATGGCTCCAGTATTAACAAGGTTAACAAACAAAACTTCTTTTTCATGCATAAAGAAGGTGGAAGATTCAAAGGTGCTATTATTATTGGCCAACAACTATAAATATTACTTAGATTTCCACGTGGGTTAAAACCATCAGTCGATATTGCAAGTCTCAAATTCCTACTATCAGAGGCAAACTCTAGCCATCTCATATTTGTTGAAGTCCATTGTGCTGAATCACATGGATGTCTCATCAAATTCCCATCCGAATAAGCATCCTTGTGCCAAGTCATTGCTTCACCAATCCACGGTATGTTAAAAAATCTTTTCAACCTTGGAATCAATGGAAAATACTTTACAACCTTTTTAACTTCTTTCCTGTATACCTTGTCAGACTCGTTGTCATCGTCATCCACATAAACCTTATACCTACCAGAACCACATTTGGGACAACTAACCAAACCCTCATATTCTTTCCAATAGAGTATGCATCCATTGGCACATGCATGTATTGTCTTACATTCCATCCCCATATCTTTAATTGTGTTTTTCATGTTTGGGTAGTTATTTGGAAAATTATAATCATCCGGCAATAAGGTTTTTAGCCATTTTAACAACATCGTCACACTATTACCACTCCAACTAAAACGAGCCTTGAAATTCTGCAATTCAATAATGGTGGACAACGTGGTCTTATCCTTAGGACACCCATTGTACAAAGGCACAGTCGTTTTTTCCTTATACTTTGGATACTTCTTATTCATAATTGTCTCAGGTTCACAAGAAAGATCCGGACCACCTTCTAGATTACCGCCAAAACATTCTTCGACGGTGTCATTCAAGTCATTTATCCCATCATCAGCCTCCACAGTTTGCATGTTGAGGAATACATCATCAACTAGGTCGCTCATCCTAGGATATTCAAAGGCATCATCAGGTTCAACCACTTCTGTCATAGGTACATCAATCACCTGCATGTTTATATTCTCTACATAATGTATCCACGTGACATAATTGGTATCAATGCCATGGCTTAACAAATGAACACTTATGTCGTCAACACTAATGTTTCCCCTCGAGTTCCTACATCGAACACATGGGCAAGGAAAAAGACTCTCTCCATTTGCATTATCCTCAACAAACTTTTGGAATTGTCTAACGTCGTATATATACATTGCACTTCTCCGTTTGTTCATCCATGACTTATCTAAAGGAATTGTTGACATTTCTACACACCAAAAATTAAAAGATTAACTTTAGTCAAACACTCATGAAAATTAGGTGACATATAATAGAATAGGACATAGAATAGGACTATTGATTCCTTGTCTAAAGGTAGACTTTATACAGATTTGTACACCACCTATGTGAATGTAATCAATCTTTTTTCTTATGTTAGAAGGTATTTTAACCATTTTTAGTTTAATATCTTCTTTTGTTATTAGTGGTATATTAATTCTACCAGTGGTATCTTTATTATCCAAAGTAAATTCTTTTGTTGAAACGCCAAGATAAACATGATTTTTCCTAGTGATAAAAGATTTTGCTATCTTCGTTAAGACTCCTGAAGTCCTGAAGATTTGTTCAGCACTAAGTTTTATATCAAGGTATCTTTGATTCTTATTTTTATTTTCCATGGAAGCCTATAAAAATAGTTTGCAAGGGAGAAAAGCTTTATCCGATGATGTGTGGTGAAAGATCACAACTTTCATATACGTTCATCTCCTTTTCGTTTTCATTTAGACTTTGAAATAAAAACATTCAGTAAAAAAAATAGTACAAGCAAAGGCCAGAGTGGAATCAAGAACACATAATTTGAAGGTAGAAAATATTTTAAGGGGGTGGACATCATGGAAATTTTTACAACAACATGGTCATCTTTTCTTGTCACTTGTTTTCTATACAATTTTGCTATCTTTGTAATCAAACACGACCTTAAAAATATAAGAAATCTACCTAGCTAACATGACTGATAAAAGGACATTTGATGCGAAAATTCTGCCACTGGTGATGTGAAGTATATGTTTATGTACTCCGTGGTTCTCCTTTAAAGACTGAAATATATTTCGTGTCGACCACTACCACCACCACCACATAGTATATACTTCACTACTATCCAAGAACTAAGTCATGATAGGTACATGTAAACAAACATATATACAAACAAATACACAATTTACAGAAAATAATTGTATAGCAAGCAAGATGAACATCATCAATTCATTTGAGAAAATTAATAAGCTAAATAGTTATTCAACATGAGGTGAAAACTAGTACCATCATAATATAATCCAAGACATGATAGAAAAAAAAAAAAAAAAAACATTACACTAATTAACTGAAATAATTTGAACTTCTAATTACTTCAATGTTGAGATATTACTAAACTGAAAGAGTTACCTTTATCCAGATGGAATCGAAAGAGTTCGAGAATAACTTCGAATGATGGAGAGCAACACAGAAGATTTACTAATCCCTAAAATTAGCAATAATAAATAAATTTTATTACACACTATAGTTAAGAGCTGGCTGAAGCCAAACATAAAAATCTCTATTTCTTAAAAATCACTGAAAATGAACATTTGAAGAAAAAAAAAATTCAAGAACTGGTTTTCTTCCTCATTCAAGAAGAAAAAAACACTTAACAGACATAGCAATTTCCCCATCAACCCATCAAGAAGAAAAAATTTCTAGAATTTTCTTCCTCATTCGATTCTCTGCAAAACCCATCAACCCCATTCGATTTTTTTGAAAAAACCCATATTATATTTCACCATTTTTCACAATTTCTCCATTTATTAGTGAAAATGGACCAAACACTCATTAGAAACCTAAATGTAACAGAACAATTGAGATTGCAAAAGCCCAAAGAAGAAAAAATTTCAAGACAAGTGACAGTGTATTATCTCTGGTCGAGGTCGAGGTTTTGGATTGAGGTCAAAACTCAGCACGAGCTCGAAACTCAGCTTGAGGTTGAGGTCACAAGTCAGCACGATGCTCAGATCTTGTCTCTGATTTCTCACCACAAGGTCGAGGTCGATGGCTAGAGTTTTCGATCGAGCTTTCTCTGATTTTTCGATCAAGCTCCCTCTGATTTCTCTGCAATCAACACAACTCAGCACGAGGTCAGAACTTAGCTCGAGGTCGAGGTCGCAAGTAAGCACGATGCTCAGATCTAGTATCTGATTTCTCACCACAAGGTCGAGGTCGATGGCTAGAATTTTCGATCGAGCTTTCTCTGATTTTTTGATCGAGCTTTATCTGATTTCTCTGCAATCAACACAAAAATTCGATGCCAAAAATCCACTCGACCACATGAAATCCACTCGAGTTCTCCACACAGGCACGTGCAACACAGGTGCATTTTCTTTTTATAGCCACGGTTTTAGGCCCTTGGCCATTATAGCCACGATTTTTGGCTGTGGCAAATAAACCAACGGTTTTGAGCCGTGGCCATCTCTGTGTAGCTAATCAAGCCTTTTGGTGTAGTGCTCCTTCCAGCCAATTTCATCCAAAGCCATCACTCTACTTCGTCTCTGTTCGCAATCGGCCACACCCTCCTCTTTCACTATGAGTCTCTCTTTTTTTTTGGTGCGAAAATCAAAGGGGAAGAAAACGGAAGAAAGAGGAAGGAGAAAATAAGATAAATGAAGGATTTTTGGGCGGTGGGATCAGCTGCGATGTGTGGTCGCAAACTGTGCTCGCCGATTGAGGAGAAGAAGAACACGCGGGGAGGGGAGGAAGAAAAGAGGTCTCTCTCTTTATATGGTGGGTGGCTATTCGCCCCCACTGAACTTTCGAAGGCACCCACCCTCAAAACTCACGAAATAAAACCCTAAATTTTTGAAATTTAAATTCACATAAATTTGACTCTATTTTAATTTATTCAAATTATTTAAATTAACTTTAAGAAATTTGGGGGTGTCACATTAAATACACATTAAATGGAATCTCGTATCGAGATTCGGAAGATAAGAGAAGTTAATCGAATTTCAAAAAATACAACTTGTCAAACGAAAGAAAATTTTAAAAATACAAATTTCAATTAAACTTTTAGGTGAATAAATTTTTATTGCCATTGGAAAAGTAGGGGTGTTACAAGATCCCTATACTTGAGGTTGAAACTAAGTCCAGTCTCAATTAGAGTGAGGCTAGGGAATCAGGTTTTGGTTTTGCAACCATATTTTATAACCAGGATGATGTGGCATCGCTAGAAGAGTTTTTTACAACCTCGAGATACACATAAACACTTTGGAGATTTCATCATTCTTTCAAGATCATGCCACGTCACCATGTTTACAAAACCTGATTGCAAAAACATGGTTTCCTAGCATTTTCGGTCTCAGTTATATGGTTGAACCATGGGTCATTTAACAACGCATCGCTTGGGATAACATTGTGTTTCGTCTTGTGAATATACTGGTTCAAGCAGTAGACCGTCATCAATTTCTACCCTAACTCATTTCTTGGGGTAAGACCTTTGTTTGGCTTTGGTTTCATATACTGTATAGAAAACGATCATGTATCTTGAGAAAATTCAAATTAGATGTTGTCAGCGGTAGTTATCAGAGGACGGTCAAGTAACAATAGAATAGCAAAATATTTTGTCATCTTCATTTGTATGGTGACTCTCACCTTGATGACATCCTCCTCCAATGGATTCCATTTTGTTTCAAGTTTTAAACTACAAAAGTCAAGCAAACAAACCTCAAACCTCATCTGTCCTCCTTTGGTTCAGCCATGGCACCTCGAACACCAAAACTTGTTCTACCCATAGACTTGAAGAAGAAGCCATGGGAACAGAACCCACCCCTTCACAATAGATGGCATCCTCATATACCCCCAGTCACTCAAGTCAGTGTTAATGAACTCTTTCGAGTGGAGATGGTAGATGCCAATGGTGGTGCCATTCAAGATAATGATTCTGCCTCGGATGTTAAATCTGCCGATCTCTCCATAGTAAGTTTATTTTCCATGTTGCTTATCAAAGTTTCTTTTTGGATTTTCATTATCTAGTATTGACTTGTGTAAGTCCTATTGAACTTATCAATATTGATACCATTAATAAGAAGTGTTTGTAGACCAACTTGTGAAGCTAATTACTTCGAGTAGTATTGTGCCTTAGTTCGAGTGAAACTATATTTATTACTAATTGAGCATGTCATTGATCATAGAAGATTTAAATACTGATGTAGGTGCATTACCTTAGTGGACCGATCAGAATTGTGGACATGGATGGTGTTCCTGCCATGCCTGGCGATCTTCTAGAGGTAGAAATCTGCAACTTGGGGCCTCTTCCTGGAGATGAATGGGGTTATACAGCAACATTAGACAGAGAAAATGGGGGAGGATTTTTGACAGATCACTTTCCTTGTGCAACCAAAGCTATTTGGTATTTCGAAGGGATATATGCCTACTCACCTCAAATACCAGGCAAGAGCATCTCAACCTAATACCAAAAACAATAGCTATAGCCAATGTTAATAATATCACTCGATTAAGAACACTGAATTTGTGGTAATGAAATTTAAATTTAACACTTTCACATTTGCGCTGGCCCATGCCTTGTCAGGTGTTAGATTTCCGGGTTTAACACACCCTGCCTGGAGTAATTGGAACTGCACCATCTATGGAACTCTTGAAAATATGGAATGAAAGGGAAAGACATCTTGAAGAACATGGCACCAAGACTCTGAAATTATGTGAGGTTCTACATACAAGACCACTGGCAAACTTGCCAAATCCCTTAGGTGCTCTTCTTGGCAAGGTATAAACACATGTTACTATTTATGAAGGCTGATTCTTTCTTTTGTTAGAATTACTAGAGTACCTTGGTGAACATTTCAGTACTTAATATCCCATAACTAATATGCTTTAGAGAACTAAGAACCATAAGTAATGTATGCAGGTAGAAGAGACCACAGCTGAATGGAGAAAGATTGCTCTAGAGGCCGCAATGACAGTTCCAGGAAGAGAAAATGGGGGAAATTGTGATATCAAAAATCTTAGCAGAGGTTCAAAAGTATACCTTCCAGTATTTGTAGAAGGAGCAAATTTCAGTACTGGTGATATGCATTTCTCTCAAGGTGATGGTGAAGTATCATTCTGTGGAGCAATTGAGATGAGTGGATTCCTTGAACTCAAGTACCTTTTGGTTCCCTTATCTCTCACCATATTTCTAGCATCCAAAAAATAGATACTTTGTTGTTCAAAATACATTCTCTTGTTATCAGGTGCGAAATCATAAGGGGTGGAATGAAAGAGTACTTGACACCAATGGGGCCAACCCCACTTCATGTGAACCCAATCTTCGAAATAGGTCCAGTTGAGCCAAGATTCTCAGAATGGTTGGTGTTTGAAGGCATCAGTGTTGATGAGAGTGGAAAGCAACACTATCTTGATGCCAGCGTTGCATACAAGCGTGCAGTCCTTAACGCCATTGACTACCTCTCCAAATTTGGATACTCGAAAGAGCAGGTATATATTATAAGTCATTCCCCAAGGCCTACAAACCTTAAATATCGACTAAGATATAGAACTTAAACTTACGCAACTGGTTCTAATGACATGACGGCGGTTAACAGGTTTATCTACTACTGTCATGCTGCCCATGTGAAGGAAGGATTTCAGGAATTGTTGATGCTCCCAATGCTTGTGCTACTCTAGCAATTCCAACAGCTATATTCGACCAGGTATATATCAACTCCTCAGTCCCTTCACTACTTGGTATTGCTCTCAAACATCATAGTTGTTAAATGGGCAGTTTGTTATCTGCAGGATATTCGCCCCAAGTCCAGCAAAGTACCAGTCGGTCCACGAGTAGTGAGGACACCAGATGTACTAAAATGCACTTACGACGGAAACTTGCCCATCACAGAGAACCCTAGTGGCAGTACATAGTTTGTGATATTCGTGTCTATGCATACCTAAGAAATTGCATGTACCTCTATATATCTATGAATTTCAAAATCATGTTTATAAAGTTGGCAATCAGTCCTCATTGCCTCATGATGAACTGAATCCGTTGCTAGAGTACATAGTTAGCTGAAGCATGTAATATAGAGTGTTGGTTAAGTCTTTTATTCATTACTTCAAGTCTTTCTGATCTGAATTGGGATATCTATTACCAAGTGCACAAACAGTTCGTCTCAAGTTCAAAATGTACATTGTAAAACGTGTTCAAAAGTACCCAAATACCGCATAGAAAATAGCAATCCAAACAATTTCGGATTTCGAAACTCGTATTGAAATGTGCAAACTGAATTAGCGCGGAGGCATTAAAATGTATTGAAACCATGAACTACATCAAACCAATGCAATAACATAGGTTCTTTACAGGTTCATATTTTAATAACTGAATATAAGTTTTTTAATATGGATAATAATTTTCTGAATTATTTAATTTTTTTCTAATTTTTCGGATTGCTCGGGTTCCTAAGAAATTGCATGTACCTCTATCTAGAAATTGTGAACCCATGGGTTGCCTGATTCAGAATTTTCTTAGCCAATAAGCCAAATTTTTCGGGTTGAGCTAAGGTTTAGCCCACCCAAGTTACACCCCTATTTAAGATTGATTACATCCGAACTGCTATATCAATCATTTGTCAAGTTTTGCCATTTTAGTTGACGTTTGTTTTTTGTTATGATCAGAACTTTGGTTCTAAATAAGAAGTGGTCTACTTTGACCCTGTGTTTATTTTTATTTCTAATCAGAATTAAAAGTTTTACTTCTAAGTGCTGACCATTGAGTGATTACTGTCGAGTGCTAAAAAACATAAACACCCCTTAGCATTCTCGGATCACACAAAGAAATCTAAAACAAATCTATATTAGTGGTGTTTTACTATTTATTGGTTACTGGGACAACGACAAATCAACAGGATTAGAGATAAAAGATTGTTAGGACTGAAAGTTGAAAAATGTATTGAATTTGAGGGTTGAGATTCATTTTCTATGATAACATATTTGTAAATATAAAACATGTAGAATAACAAAAAATAAGAAACCTTTTGAAAAACGTTGGTAGAATGTACATGTGGTGGAGAGAGAAAATAATGTATCTACCTTTTAGCAAAATAAAAATTATCATAATTATCTAAATCGTTATCAGATTTTGGTAAACTTAGTATCGTTGAAATGCATTTTTGAAGATCTTTCCAACAAAATCAATGATCAATACAAGCGCTAAAATTTAAAAAATATATATTTTATAATTAAAAAAACATATAATGTACTTCACGTCTTTAATATTTTTCAAAGCTATAAAACCAGCCGATCATAAAAAAAATTGATTTTGGCATCTTAATGCATATTTTAACAAAAACCCTAAACTTTATGTTTTGGCGAATTCAAAGATTGGGGGAGAACTAATTCAAATTTGACCGAGTCCAACCCTAAAATTTATAATATATATTTTTACCTTAAAATAGGTTTACAATTCAATACTAATTGAGAGCGAAAATGTGGATAGTGACGGAGGTGTTCAGTACAAAATAATTAGCAAAAATAAAATTATGTGAAGTACCAACGGCACGGGGCATACTCTAGGCTATATTACAATTCAGAGTGGTGTTTTACTATTCATTGTTGACTCGGCACAAATCGAAAGAATTAGAGATAAAAGATGGTTATGATTAAAAGTTGGGAAATGTATTGAATTTGAGGGTTAAGATTCATTTCCCATGATGGCATATTGTAAATATAAAACATGTAGAATAACAAAAATAATGAAAAACTTTTGAAAAAAGTTGGTGAAATGTACATATAGTGGAGAAAGAAAATATTGTATTTTGCTTTTAGCAAAATGAAAATTATCATAACTATCTAAATCGTTATCAAATTTTAGTAAAGTTAATATTGTTGAAATGCATTTTTTAGATCTTTCCAACAAAATCAATGATCAACACAAGCACGCTAAAATTATATATATATATATATATATATATTCTATAATTAAAGAACATATAAAGTATTTCACGTTTTTAATATTTTTCAAAGCAATGAGATGGACTGATCATACCAGAAAAAATGAGTCGGGCATCTTAATGCATATTTAAACAAAAACTCTAAACTTCATATTTTGGTGAATTCAAATATTCTGGGAGAATTCATTCTTGACGTTTAAATTTTTTTTTCCAACTGATTCAAATTTGACTAAGTCTAACTCTAAAATTTATAATATATATATATATATATATATTATAAAATAAGTATACACTTCAATACTCTAGTGATGTAACATATTATATATATAAACATATTATATATATTATACACTTCGATACTGATTCAGAGCCAAAATAAGAATAACAAAAATAAAATTATATGAAATGCCAACAGCACGGGACATACTCTAGTTATGTATACTATGGAGAGGTAAAATGTATAAACAACATGTAAGAACAGATTACCTTAAGCCTTGAAACAAAAGTTTTACACAAGTGAACAATGAATGATGACAAGCGTGCCTCCTAAGGTTTATTGGATTCGGGTTGTCCACAGAGGATCCAAATCATTTACTGTCACACCAAGTCTATAAATGATTCCAAAGCAAAATGTCTGTTTCATTCAACACCTTTTCTAAAGAAAGAACAACTTCACTTTGGCCCCCAACAATTAGCATGTCCCAGCCTACATCAAGCCTTACATGATCAATCCTCGACAGCCACCGGATCCATAACATCATATATCTTACTATCTAGAGTCACGAGAGCTTCTATGGAGCATAGTTTCTGAGCATTGATTTGTATTTGGGAGGGTGGTTCGCACATTATCGGACCACTATACTGTTCTCTCCATGGGTTTGGAGAAGTTGGATAGGGGTAGAGTTGGTCCGAACACACCACCGTCTCAAACACAAATCAGTGCTTTCAGACCAGATTCTTTGGAGTTTTTCTTAAAGTTCTAAACCTGACAATTTGATCCGAACATGTAACGAAACCGACCTCCTATTGATGGGTTGAGCCGTTGAGGTCAAGGGCTTTTAGGTATTGTTTTATTTTCATATATTTCCAATAATCCAAGTGTGTCCTAAAATGAGGCTATTTGTACATTTACATTTGAAAATACTTGGAAATCAAGTTTTGCAATCAAGGTAACGTAGCAATGATTAATACTCGAGATATGTATAAACCTTCCCATTTCATGTACATCACCATGTTTGGAATACTTGACAAAAATGTGTACTATACAATGTATACATCCATTTTTTGGACCAGACGACCTCTAACAGTCAATCCAACCACACAACTAGTCAACCGGAACCCAAAATGATGCCCGAACATTAGACACAAGCGAGTGTAAAAATTTACATTACGTATATTGCTTCGACTCTATACATCCAAGTTATACATGTTGGAATACTTGACAATATTAGTGTGTTGCTATTTCTCTCCTTACTAGGAGCACCAAATCAAAAATGGAACCCACACCCTTAAAATCCAAAAGCCCCCAAAATAATAAAATAAAAAATTAGAGAGAGAGAATAGAGCTGTTTTTTTTAGGCGTATTGCATGTGTATAAGCACCATCAATATGGAATGAAGTTATAATCAGGGAAACAACAACAATAATAAGTTTTGATATGGACAATCATTTCATTATGATGCAGAATATATAGCTTATGTGCACCTTCATGTGTTGTATATTCTAGGGTTTGGTGGTAAAATAAATAAAGGAAAGTTTCCTATATTAATCAATTTTCAGTAATAACAACATTTGATCTTACACGGTGTTTGTTTCGAAAACATTTATTTGTGTCTAGAGGAGTGTTTGCACGTGATTGGATCACTCTACCCTTCTCTCCATGGATTTTGAGAAGTTAGAGAGAGGTAGAGTTGGTCCAATCACATGCAAACCATCCTTCCAGATACAAATTAGTGCTTACAGATCAGACTCTCTAAAATTCTTCTAACAACATTGAATTTTTTATTTTTTTTTATTTTACCAGATAATCTTATTAAAATTCACCCCCATTAGTTTTGCATAACAATCAAATGCTGAATTTTTTTTTTTGATTATTTCATTTTCAACAAGACATTAAAAAGAAATAATCAAATTCTAGGGTTTGGATTTAAGCTAGAGAGTAGATGTACACAAATGCAAGCTAGCTACATAAAATTCCAATAATATATTTTCCAAACAAAAAAAATTCCAATAATAAAACACGAGAATGAGGGATCATATTAGCCTTTAATATTCTAATGGTCAAGATAAACCATCATCATCTTCCTCATCGACATTATCAACCATCTTAATCTAAACCTTATCTCATTCACCTCACATTATCTTGTACTAATTTCAGGATAATCTAGACCATTACAAGGTTATGATAAGAAGCCAAAATTTTCTTTCCACATACAAGCATAAGTTCTTGTTTTCATCAATTCAACTAGTATCCGATACTTACAACTATTTTTCTCCTTGTCCCATTCGCGCATTTTGATCATAAAGCTACATTTATTGGTTTGATTTTAGCATTCAACGGGATGGTATAGATTATATTGCCATGAACTCCACATTTCCTTTTTGGGATGGATGGACCACATGTGTTCATTATTGTTTCAGTGATAATATCTATCACGCCCCGATTTTCAAGAAAACGAAATCTTATTATCCGCATAGGATTAGGAGTGGGCAAAACGGGTCGACGATCCGTGGATTCAACTCGAACCGGACCGTTTTCCTCTAAACGGTCCGGATTTAAATTATAAGTTTTTAGATACGGTCCGGATCGGTCCGGATCCGATATAAAACGGTCCGGTCCAGATTCCTAATTTTAAAAACGAAACGGTCCGGGTTGGACCCGTTTCAAATTA
Source organism: Berberis thunbergii (assembly GCA_003290165.1). Lineage (NCBI taxonomy): Eukaryota > Viridiplantae > Streptophyta > Magnoliopsida > Ranunculales > Berberidaceae > Berberis > Berberis thunbergii. The sequence continues at coordinate 286,098 of QNQO01001352.1, read as the reverse complement.
GTTTAGTTATAAAATCCTAAATATGGAACTAAGTAAAGTAACTCACTCAACTATCTAACTCTAACCTCTGTCTTACTCTTTCGATCCCAACCCTAGCAACTCATACCATCTTCAAGTCTTTAGAGAAGGGAGCAGTGAGCAGAGCACTCGCCACCCGCAGGCTGCCTCCCTCGCACTGCAGGCCGCCTCCCCCTCTCGCATCCTCCGCTAACGGCCGCTAAAGAAGACTCTTACTCTTTCGATCCCAACCCTAGCAACTCATACCCTCTTCAAGTCTTTAGAGAAGTGAGCAGTAAGCAGAGCACCCGCCACCCGCAGGCCGCCTCCCCCTCTCGCATCCTCCGCTAACGGCTGCTAAAGAAGGTAACAGAATTGTGATCTTCTTCTCCTCGCTGATTTCTCAATCACATTTTGTACTGATTTCCTCTCCTCTCTGGTCTTCTTCTCTTCCCCTCTCTTTTTTGTAGCCCGCATCCTCTCCGGTCTCCTCTCTGATTTCTTAAAGAATTGATCTGTAGAAGAAAAAGGAACTGATCTCAGATTGCTCATTCAGGTTCGTCTGAACTCTGCCTCCTCGTTCTTTTTTTTTTTTGTATGAAGGGAGAATGAGAAATGAAATGGTTTGGTATTTTGGTTGCTATCGAGACTGGGTTAATCATCTTAAATTTGCATAAGAACCCTGACACTGATAATGCTGCTCTTATTTATTTATAAATGTCTTTAAAAGCATGTTTCTTTCACTTGGTATCATGTGTTGTTTGTGTGTGTTTTGGAGTCTGAAAATAGAATAACAAGTTGATGTTCCCAAAAGGAAAAAATTGTGAGTTGAAAAAAGAGTTCAGTTCAGACATTTTCTTCCTCTTCCATCTATTAGTTGTTTGTAAGATTTCTCTCATTTTGAACATTGGAACCGTTTGGAACCGTAGGAACCAGACCGTTCCAAACGGTTCGAGTTAGGTTCCAATGTTCAAAATGAGGGGATCCGGACCGGACCGGATCCATTATTTTTAAACGGTTCGAGTTAGGTTCCTCCAAATTTGGAACCGATCCGGACCGTGCCCACCCCTACGTAGGATTATCCTTTTTTGCAAAACTCGTGACGTGAAATTCAATAACAATAGAAACATTTAGCAGTAACAACAACTTAAACATCATTTAATTACTGAAACAAATAAAAACTCTAACCAGGAAAGACTGACATTGTTAGCCCCACTAGCGGAACTCCAGTAACGCTGCTCAAAAGTCTCTAAATTTGAAAGGCTAATCGGCTACATTCCCAAAGAAATGTACCCAAGAAGCAAAAGCTCACTTGGGTCGGCAATAAAGCTGGTGTGAGAATCTTCATCCCAAAATCAATAAATTCGCACGTGATAACATCAAAATAAACACAAACAATACACAACCATACCAACATATAGTTCCTTAATGAGGCAAAGGTGTCATGCAAGAAAAACATAATTCAAAGAATTTGGTTCCTCAACGAGGCAATCATGTCACCCTAATAAGTAAATAAATATGTATTGACTTGTACTTACACTGTAGATGTTGCCTATGGAAAGTCAGGCCTGAAAAAATATTAGTGGACTTGTCATTCTGCATGAAAAGGGTTATAAATATTATAAACGTAATTTATTAACTAAACAGTTGTCTTCGTACAATATTTTATTTACGCATATTATTCTTTTTTATTTGAATTTGATTCATTTATAACGGATTGCTTCGTTTTTAACCAGTGTTCTAAAAATCGCTAGGCGCTGGGCGGACGACAAGCAGGTGCCTAACGCTCAGGGGCCTAGGCGGCACCTAGGCGGTCTTAGGTTTTGTATTATTACTTTAATAATTTACAAAAGTTAAGCATAATACATTATCAATTACATCCAATTTAATGCCAATATACATATGCAAAATTTAAAAACATGAAAAATTAACAATCATGAACAAAATTTATTAAAACTCAAATGACTGAAGTTGGTCATGATGGGTACTTTATATAAATTTGAATTTGTGTACTCTTTTATTTTTCTTCAAATTGCATGAATAACCTCAGTTATGTTTGATAAAATCTACATTAGAAAAATTGGTACCGGCAGATCCTTTGATAATTCCATTAAGTAATCATCATTTGCTACATTTAGACATATATTGAATAAAAAACAATTAAATAGTTTATTTCTAAAAAAATAGGAACACAATCAGCCTTATTAAAAAATAAAAAAATAAAAAATCGCCCAGACCGCCTAGACCCGCCTAGAGTCCGCCTAGGCCACCTAGACCCCGCCTAGGTCCCGCCCAGACCTGCCCAGACTGCCCAGAACCGCCCAGACAGCCCGCCCAGCCATTAATCTGGGCGATTTTCTACCTTCTAGCGCCTAGGCGGCTGCCTAGACCGATTTTTGGAACACTGTTTTTAACAGATTTATCCATTTTTAATAGATGGATCACTTAGACGATACCACATTCGCACCACTTCCGTGTCAAACATACATGCCCGTATGCATCTCTCATATAAAGGAGGACTACTTTGTCATCCATGCCCAAGTGGGGACACATCACATACATGCATGCATCACCGGATACTCCTAACTATATGAGTAACAAATAGCCACTCTTGGGCTATCAATGCGCATATAGTCACGTCACATTTTTTACGAATAACCATCAAAGCCTATCTTAGGCATAAAAATTCACCTCATTTTCCACTACTAGAAATCTATCTTTTACCAACAAAATTATTGCTACGAAAATTGATTTCTTTGTTAATATTGTAGCATTGTCAACGAATAAAACATTTCCTTGATAAAGCTATAAACTTGTTACTGTTTTCCAACAAAATATATTTTGTAGAAAACATTCTTTGTTAAATAGGTGGCGGGAAACATTCCCTCCAAACCCAATTTCTCGCCAAATTGATTTAACAATGAAGTTATTTTTATGGCCACAAAATACTTGTTCCTTGGTAATTATGGTATCATCTGGAATGAAATATTTTGTTGCTAAAGAAGACTAATTTTAACAACAAATCACTTTCCTTGTTAACGAATATTCATCCATCTTTAGTAAGGAAATATGTTTTCCTAGACAATAATCACATTATTAGTAATGATTTGGTTCGTTGATAATGATTGATAATTTTTTTCATTAAGTTTTTTCTTGTTAAAGCTCGTTTATTAATTTATAGCAACAAAGTAATATTTCGTTGAGAATTGTCACACTATTGGCAACATTTTTTATTTTATTGAAAACAATATCTTTTTTAATGAAATCTTTGTAGCTATGAAATAAGATTTTGTTGGTAATTATAACATTGTTCGTAACAAATTGTTTTCTAGGTAAAAACTGATAATTATTTTCATGAAAATTTGTTTCTCATTAAAGTTCACTAACTATTTTATAGCAACAAGTCATTATTATGTTGAAAATTGGTATATTGACTACAAAAAATGTTTTATTTACTAACAAATTTTATTTTCCTTGTTAATATGTTACTATTTCTAACAAAAATAAATTTTATTGAAAAACCTATAGAGTTGTCACTTTTTGTAACAAAATATATTTTGTTGGCAACTTTTTTTGTAAAGAGGTGGCGAAAAATATTCATTCCAAAACCAATTTCCCACCCACATTAATTAGCAACAAAATATTTCTATTTCAACAAAATTTTAGTTTGTTAGTTATAATGACGTCATTTACAATAAATTATTACATTGCTAATAAATATTAATATTATTGACAAACATTTTTTTAGTAAATGCACTATAACACTTGTTTGTGTCTCTTCAACAATGGAACTAAATTTTCTCTAGTTAATTACCACGTTATTGCAACGATTTATTTGGTTACTTATAATGAATTTTTTTTCATGAATTTTTTTTTATATTTAAAGCTCCTAGCTTCTTTATAGTGAAAAAATATCAATTCGTTGAAATTTTTTATTAGTAGCATTGATATTATCTCATCTGAAAAATCAAATAAAATTTATTTAACAATACAACCTTATTTTACTGTTTATTATAATATTAATGGTAACAATTTATTTCGTTGCTAAATATTGATAAATTTTCATAATTTTTTTTTATTAAGGCTCATTTTCTTATTTACAACAATTTAATTTTATTTCATTGGGGATATAACCAATTTCAATAACATATAGCATTGAAATGCTATTACTATTTTGTTGCTAATTATAATGGTGTTATTGTGAAATTTTTCTCATTGCTAAAAGTGGTAGATATTTAACATAAATCTTACAATCGTGAAAATATTTAGTTATAATTTTTAGTGGCGAAATATTATATATTGGTCTCTATTATATACGTAGCAATGATTTTTTATTACAAAAAATGAGTAATTTGATTTAATAAGCTATAAAGTTGTTTCACACAACACAATTATTCAAATAGCTCAATAGGTAAATATTGGAACAGATTTTACTATAGGTTAGGAGTTCGATTCTCGTTGAGCCTAAAAATAAATATATTATATATGAAATTTCATAGTGAGGTCTTATCATCAAGAGTGGTGTCTTTAGAGTTTGGGACCTAGATTAGGTAATCTCTTAGACAACTTTAATATATAAAATTTTATTGAAAATAATTTCCTTGATAATTGGTAACGATACCGATGACAACTTTCGTTGATATTCATGCATTTTACCAACGAAAAAGTTTTATGAAAAATGTTGTTACTTTTGCCAACGACAATTTTAAGATTTTTCGAGAAAAAATTTGTAGGTAAATAAAATAATTCTTGCAACAAACAATTGGTTGGTAACGATATTTGATTTTTAGCAATGAATTTCCTTTGTAGTTGTCAATATTACCAACAAAATATTTTCTTGACTTAGCATCCCTTTTACCAACAAAAACTGTAATTCCTTGGCAAATACCTTTAGCTACGGGGATGCCTCCAGGAACCCACTAACGATTTTTTTCCTTGTTAAAAGTAGTTTTCAACAAAATTTTGAGTTTTGTCAAGGACATTTTTTCTTGAAAAATGCCTTAATTGTTGTAGTGTCCGCAAAACTAACTTGAAGGTTATTTTAGTTTCTCTATAAGAAATAGGCGCCCCACCTCTCCAAGACGACCCGCGGGTAATTTAGTTTCTTGTTGCGGGTTTAACCGGCCTAAATAAACAAGGTAATTTGAAACACTTGTAATTGTTGCAGGCTTAACCGACCTAAATAAATAGGCTAATTTGAACCACTTGTAGTAACTGCAAGTGCACGGTGTCTAACTGGTAGACAACGGCAAGTACAGGTTGATCCCACGAGGAAAGTGGATTAAATTGAATTTAATAATTTAATTAAACTAATTTGGAGGAAATGGGGTTACATTGTTTTTAAAACTAAAATAAAAATAAATTAAAAATAAGAAAAATAAAATAAAAAGAAAAGATAGATGAGATAGATTTTGTGGGGTTTGGGCTCACCGATGAGTTAGCAAATATATTTAAATCTAAATTACTGAAATTGTAAACGAAAAGATTTAGGGATGAGGATCCCCTGCTTACACCGAAGATGTAATCATTAAAATTCAATTCCAATCATATTAGTTTTTGTCAAACATGAACAATTTATTTCAAGCAAATGAACTCTTACCAAGCATTAAGTGTCTTTTTAGGGCACACTTAATAAAAGTTCAAGCTTAATAATTTTTAGCACATGCTTTGAATATTGATCAAATGTGAATCTAACTACCAAACATATTAATTTTTAATCGAACATGAAAGGTGAAAGCAATTGATCAAATTTCTGAAACAAAATTGTAATTAAGCATTTAAGTCAATAAAATAAATTAAAATGAATTATGCAACCCTTTTGGTTTGTCGCAAACTCAATGTGGTGGTCCGAACACAAATCCCGAGAAAATGGTTGCAAATGCAATGTGGTGGTACAGAGAGAAGCTCGGGGTGCCAATAACCAACTAATTTGAAAATCAGTTAGTTCCCGCCAAAAACCTGCACCTTCGTCTCCAGCGAGCAACGCCGCTCGCACTGCCTCATTTCTACTCCTCGCGAGCTCCTTCGTCCTCCAACTGGCTCCGAAACCTGCAAAAGAGAGAGAATATGGAAGAACGGAGAGAGGGATGTGATGAAAACACACAAAAAAAACAGCAAGAGATGGAAGCGATGACTGCCCCCGTTTCTGCTCCTATGGCAATGGTGGTGCCCGGGTGATGCGCCGCTTGCGATGGTGACCGTGAGAGAGGGAGACAAGAAGGAGGGACGAGAGATGGCGGTGATGGCGAAGCTCAGTGGTGTGGCGGTCTGTTTGGCTATGTCCCGAGGTGGAACAGAGTCGTGGGCGACTATTGTTGGGTGTGCTGGGCTGTTCGGTGATGATGGTTGGGTCTGGGTAGGCGTGGTCGGAGGGCGAGACGAAGAGAGGCCGAGAGATAGCTTGGCGTTGGTTGTTGCTTCCTCTGTTTCGTGGTGGCGGTGATGGCCAGCTCTATTTCGTGGTGGTGCTCGGTGGTTATGGCGTTGACAGGGACGGTGGCGGAGGAACAGATGGTGGATGATGGAATAGGGAGAGGGACAAGAAAATGGTGGCGGCTGTGGGTGTGCCAAACAGGGTGAAGTGAAGTGAAGCAGGGTTGTCACGCCCCTGTTTCGTGGCGGGTAGTGGCGGTGAGAGGTGGTGATGGTGATGAGAATCATTGTGTGAGGAAGAGGGTTTGATTTTCTACTCATTTTTTCTTCCCTTCTCATCCTCCCATTTCTCATCAATTTCTCTTGTATTTATAGAGAATGAACAAAATGAATAGAGATGAGATAAATGGATTATTCATGGAGTTAATCAAATCTGGATATGGGATAATTGGGAGAATATTCTTTGGGTTGGATTGGGTTTGGCATTGAGTTTGGGTTTATGGGTTAGATTTTGGATTTGAGGGTTTGATTTTGGGTTTGGTTTTGAGTTTAGGTTATGGGCTTAGGCTATTTTCACCTCCACTTTCTCTGAAGTCACCATCTAGGATTGTACATTGCATTTTTCTCTTATTTCTTCATTAAACTCCACATTCTACAAAAACACAAAAATTTAATAATTAATCTAAAATAAGATAAAAATGAGGATTAACAAAAATATAATAAGAGGTATAATGTTATAATTATGTGATTATTAGTAATAACCGAAGGTGCACGGTGTCTAACTAGTAGACAACGACAAGTACGGGTCGATCCCACGAAGAAGGTGGATTAAATTGAATTTAATAATTTAATTAAACTAATTTGAAGAAAATGTGGGTTACAATGTTTAAAAATCCGAGTTAAACAAAAGTAATAAAAATAACAATAAATAAAATAAAAGAGTTAGAGAGAAACAATAATTTGCAATATTTTTCAATGTCCTAAAATTATATTCAATTTTTCTTGTTATTCCAATTTCAAATAAATGACTCTAGCAATGTATAAACTCCTAGCATTAATTGTCTTTTTAGGGCACAATTAATCACAAATTTAATTATTCAATTAAAACATGTTTGATTTATAACATAATATTTTCTAACAACCTAAGATGCATGACATATTAGGTAAAAATAAAATATTATAAATCGCGAATCAATTAATATTAATAATGAAATAATAAAGTAAAATGAAATTAATTCTAGAGTTTGAGACTTAATTCACTGTGGTGTTACAAAGCATTCAATAGGGTGCTAACAGGAACAGGTCCAGTGTGGCTCAGAAGATCCCAGTGGGTGCAAATAGTTCTGATCTTTCTCAGCCGATGTGCTCTCTGATATTCACATAATTATTACATAATATATCCCTTAATTTATATATGTTAGTGTTTCAATTATTATATTTTATAGTAATTATTTCGTTTTCATGTCTTTGTAGGAATTTGAGCGTGAACGATGAAATCGTATTAAGGCGACAATTTAAGGAATGACAATTGGTCGATTCTAGCGGTGGTACAAAGTAGAGGGTCACATATATAAACCTAACCCAAATAAACCTAGGTCCACCTAATTTAACCTAAGCCCAAACCCAAAATGCTAACCTAAAAACCCAAGCCCAACACCTTTTAGAGAACCCAAACCCAAGAAAATAGGAGAAACCTATTTAACTCTCCCCATTTTGGAGAAATGTCTCTCTTCCTCTCTCTTTTCTGCCCATCTCTGAGGGCTCTTCCAGCCACCACACCAATCGACCTGTACTTGTCTTTGTCTACCAGTTATACATTGTGCACTTGTAGTTATTAAGACTATGTTAAATTAACCTAATTATTTAGGTTAGTTAAGCCTGCATCAAGTTTATTGCGCTGTTGCCGAGGACTGTAACGGTGTAATTGAATTTAAGAGTTTATTTTCACTAATTTGTAGTTTAGGTAATAAAATAAAATAAAAAAACTTTAAGTCAGTATAGATTGTTTTTGCTTTTAGGATAGGATTGATTTTATTTTTTAGTTATTTCTTTTAAGTCTTAGAAATTTTGATACTTGTTTTTTTTTTTTTTTTTTTTTTTTTGCAAGTATTAACAGGTAGGAAGCATATATTACAGGTTGCATAAAAAAAAAACAAAACAAAAAACACATGGTTGAATTGTTTATAGGTTGCTATCGCATGAACACTCTCAGAAGTCGGCGAGCCGTCAGGTGGACGGTGCTTCTGATCGACGTCAACTCGACTTCTACCCGGTCTCGCAAGTAACCCAAAAGAGGTTCACGCCAGAGGTAACTTCTTCCCACCGCATCTGCGCGCGGTTTCTGAGTGGATTACTGTGTGTTTTGCTTGTTTTGTTTTTAGCTAGAATTGCATGCAAATTTGAATAGATTAAGGATATTTTTGATGCTGTAAAATTCCGTGCTCTTTCCCGCGGATAGGTTAACCACCATCTATTTTAGGGTTAGGGACCTAAGCCCCCACTATTAAAATTTGTAGCAAGATAAATTAGGACAAGACGCTTATAAGACCCCTCTTTTGAAACTTGAAAGTTTAAAGTAGTCAAGTGAAGGAACATATCAAATTTTGGAATAGTTTTGAAACTGGCATTACACTTTAAGCTGAAGGTAGAAAATGAGGTAGGAGCAATTAGATTTCAGGATATTTTTTATGTTGGGAAACTCTGTGCTCTCTCCCGCGGATAGGCTAATTAAAATGGATTTCAACCTTTGATTAATAACAAACATAGGTAATAAAAAGGAGTGCTTGTTGGGATTATCAGACGTTACAGCCTCTACCTAGTAAATTAGTTTCTCATGAGATTAATTTGCTTCGTAGTAACCTCGACTTTTCGTGGGGCTATAACTATCAGCTGCGCAGTACCCGAAGGCAATATGAATGATTGTATTGCTAGGTACTTATCTAGGGTCGTTTGCCATTCATCTTGCTTGCGCGTCATATAGGTCCTGATTGGGTTTTCCCAATTTTTTTTTTAGAGTTATGTTATTTTCATATAGAGGTTAGGCTTGCATAAAAAAATGAACCTCAATAATTATCCATCTTGGTTTCCTGAGCAAGTCAATGCATTTAACACCATGCGATAACCTGATTATGATCCATATTCAAATTATTACAACACAGGTTCAGCATACTATCCTGACTTCTCATGGGCCCATGGTCAGTACCATGGAGGCCCTATTGTCACTCCCCCGACTCCTCAAGTTTCCATTCCTGCTAGTGAGCCTCAACCTAATCGAGTTGTTCCTCCTTCTAACACATCTAGTTTAGAGGACGCCTTAACTCGTTTTATGCAGCGAATTGGAGATATGCTTGAGCAAAATTCTCAGGACATTACATAATTGATAGCTAATTCTGAACAAAATGCTCAAGCTATCAAGAAACTTGAGATGACTTTGAGTCAGATAGCTGAGTCACGTCTTGAGATGGAGTTAGAGGAATTCCCTAGCCAACCTATTTCCAACCCAAATGGTCAATTTGAAATTAGTGGCACATCTGAGCCGGACAATGAAGATGTCCAATCCATTACTACCATTAGGAGTGGAAAATTGGTTTACAATCAGGTAGGAATACCTGACATAAGTGTTATTATATCCTCACCCAATTTTATACAAGTTGCATCCTCCTCTCATAAGAAGGCTGATAAAGCCTCATTTATTGATGAACCTGTAGATTCTGAGACACTACAGACATCTCCTTCCCATGTTGACTCATTAGACATATGCCTTCCTAGTGACCCTTGCATGAAGTCTAATTCTCAATGTTCTTTAGAGTCAAGCATCGACTATTTTCACAATACGAATGACCTCATAATTCAAGAAATAGTCAAGTCATTATCGGATGACGCATCTAATGAGAGATTGCATGCCATAAGTAGTGTCAACTATAGGGTTGGGGGTGTTGTTCCTAGTGACCCTTGCATGAAGTCTAATTCTCAATGTTCTTTGGAGTCAAGCATCGACTATTTTCATGATATGAATGACCCCATAATTCAAGAAATAGTCAATTCGTTATCGGATGATCTAATGAGAGATTGCATGCCATAAGTAGTGTCAACTATAGGGTTGGGGGTGTTGTTGAGCTATCCAGCCCAACATCTTTGTGTGATTCATGTGATGAGCCTGTACCACCTGATATATCTATAGTTACATCTACCTGCATAACATTTCCATTGGCCAGGGCTAATTATGTGGATCTCATGCATGTTCCTGAGTGAGGATTTCAATTTTCACCATCCTGATGTGAAAATTATCCAATCTTCTAATTTGTAACCAGACTTAAGATGTTCCTTTGTAGGAGTAAGGGAGGATCCTTTGTTGCATATCACTACTTGCGACCTATTCATGTTTAAGATCCTTACTGACTTCCAAGGAATGTGAGCTCCTATACAATTTCTATATGATTTTAGATGGTGCCCTTGCAACTTTTAGGATGTGCTAGTATATCTTGTGTCGCATGTGGTTGCTATTTTTAGTGGACTGATCCTCAACTTTTCAGGTTGTTGGTATACGATTCCTTAACCCTTTTGACTCGTTCATATTATAGACTAGGTTTGGAGGTGAATGTTCCCTATGTTCTTCCTCGTCACTTCATGATATATCATTCATAAGGGAGAATATATGTCGGGCTGAAGACGTTAAACCAATCTCTCCTAGGAGGCAGCCTAGCTTCAGTTGTGTCATATTATGGTTAGTCTGGATTGATTTTCGAGTTCTTTCTAGTTGCATTTCACTCATACTCGTTGGCTCCGTAATAATTTTGACTTACAACTGATACATGTAATTTTTCTTAATTTTTAATTTTTTTTTTCATTTGTGTCATGTATTGTTTTTATCAATTTATCATGATGAGCTCACAGTTCTTATGTCTTTGAGTGTTCATTGGTGGAAAATTTCATTGAAATTGGTAAAAACTTTCTTATGGTAATATCACTCTAACTCCCATCTTTTTTTTTCCTGCATTTGTCATGATCATCATTTTATACATTGAAGACAATGTTTGGTTTAGGTTTGGAGGTGAGGTTTATGAGATGAAACCAATTGGGTTTCAAGAGTTTGTTCTAGTTTGACCTTTTATTTTATTATGTGCTTAACTGCAAAATACATTTAATTTCTAAGTATTAGTAAATTACTTTCACCGATTATATCGGATTTGATCTAGACTAGACTAGTCGGTAGTTACAGTTTTCTTTACTAATATTTAAAACATTATTTTTAATTGGTTAAGTTAGACTTGTGATTGAGTGTACCGTAATAAGACACTCAATGCTACGAGTCTATAATTTATGCTGAAGTTAATTGTAACATTGATTTTAAAATTGAATTGTTCTTAACAATCACATCATCGATGCAAGCAATAGATTTTCATCCCTAAAGCTTCTTGCTTTTGAAAATAATAAGTTAGATTAAAATAACTTTAAAAACTGAATTGGTGGATTCAATGCCTTGGTTTCCCTTCTCATATTCTTAAAAACTTTTTATTTTGCTTTTTAATTTGATTTTTTGTTTAGATATTTTGATTGTTATAACCCTCATTTAAATTAGTTTAAGTCAACTCTGAAATTTAATTACAACCACAGTCCTTGTGGGATCGACCTGTACTTGCCCTTGTCTACCAGTTAGACACTGTGCACTTGCAGTTATTAAGACTAGGTTAAATTAACCTATTTATTTAGGTTAGTTAAGCCTGCATCAAGTTTTTGGTGTCGTTGCCGGGGACTGTAGCGATGTAATTGAATTTAAGAGTTTATTTTCACTAATTTGTAGTTTAGGTTAATAAAAAAAAAAATTTAGGTCAGATATAGATTGCTTTTGCTTTTAGGATAGGCTTGATTTTATTTTTTTAGTTATTTCGTTTAAGTCTTAGAAATTTTGATACTTGTTTTTTGTTTTTTTGCAGGTATTAACAAGTAGGAAGCATATATTACATGTTGCATAAAAAAAACAAAAGCACATGGTTTGAATTGTTTACAGGTTGCTATCGTGTGAACACTCTCAGAAGTCGGCGAACCGTCAGGTGGACAATGCTTCTGATCGACGTCAACTCGACTTCTACCCAGCGTCACAAGTAACCCAAAAAAGGTTCACGTCGGAGGTAACTTCTTCCCACCGCATTTGCATGCGGTTTCTGAGTGGATTACTGTGTGTTATGCTTGTTTTGTTTTTAGCTAGAATTGCATGCAAATTTGAATAGATTGAGGATATTTCTGATGCTGTAAAATTCTGTGCTCTCTCCCGCGGATAGGTTAACCACCATCTATTTTAGGGTTAGGGACCTAAGCCCTCACTATTAAATTTTGTAGCACGATAAATTAGGACAAGACGCTCATAGAACCCCTCTTTTGAAACTTGAAAGTTTAAAGTAGTCAAGTGAAGGAACATATCCAATTTTGGAATGTTCTGAAACTGACATTACACTTTAAGCTGAAGGTAGGAGCAATTCGATTTCAGGATATTTTTTATGCTGGGAAACTCCGTGCTCTCTCCCACGGATAGGCTAATTAACATGGATTTTAGCCCTTGATTAGTAACAAACATAGGTAATAAAAAGGAGTGCTTGTAGGGAATATTAGACGTTACAGCCTCTACCTAGTAAATTAGTTTCTTACGAGATTAATTTGCTTCGTAGAAACCTCGACTTTTCGTGGGGCTATAATTATCAGTTGCGCAGTACCCGAAGGCAATCTGAATGATTTTATTGCTAGATACTTATCTAGGGTCATTTGTCATTCATCTTGCTTGCGCATCATATAGGTCCTGATTAGGTTTTTCCTTTTTTTTTTTTTTAGAGTTAGGTTATCTTCATATAGAGGTTATGCTTGCATAAAAAAATAAAAGGATTAAAAAAATATAATAAGAAGTAAAAAATATTATAATTATGTGATTATCATTTCTCTATAAGAGAGGGGAAATAATAAATAAAAAGAGGTGTTGTAGTTCTAAGTGATACAATTTAAGGTGATTAAATTTTCAGAAATCAAAATTTATCAATATCATTTATTTTTGATATCTTAGAATTCCTCCACAATGACATTTTGCCATTCAAAAGTAAATCAATCCACCCATTATTTTGGGGAAATGTAACTATTTCAGATGCATACATTCAGTGTTGGCAACAACATGAGCCACACACTCACCATCCTATAACAGCATAACTAAGATATTAATCAATAAATTAGTATGACTTAACAAAACAATAGATTAGGATGTACAATGATAATTTTAAACAAGACAGTGGTATGCAATGAAATCTACATACAAAATATGACAGAATTCACACAAACTCATGCACAAGTAAGAGTCCAGCCGAAATGAACATAAAGTCAAACAACAGATTCACAGTTAATCACAACCCCCATTGAATTAATTTTCTGAACTAATCAAAATTAGAGCTAAAACTACACCCTCAATTAAGCTACTATAACAAAACACAACACGATCATACCATAGTAAACATAAAAAAAACCCCACATAATATAAAAATTAAACCAAACCCATTACTCAGAAAGACACTAACAAATTCTATATGTAATCAACAACCAAACATTGTTAAATTCAAACAAAATGTATATAAAAGGGATAATGAAGAAAACTCACAATATGACTCCCGACCACGCTCACCCATCACAGTGAAGAAGATTATGTGTCGTTGTTTTTTAGAAAACCAATCACATAAGGATCAACTTACATCCAAGTCCCTACCTCTGTTTACCACCAACAGTACAAAACTATTTTGTATGTCAAAAATAAACTATTGTTCTTTATATTGCATTCCAGAACTTTTTGAGAAATGCTGAAGGGAGTATATATGAAGTCGAATAAGATTACAAACTCATATTTTGCATTACAACACCAAATACGAATCCCCACATTCAGTTGGCTTTCATCATAACTACAGCCATAACAAACTGAACACAAATAGTGGGTTTCCTACTCATTGCAACATGGGAGTCAAAAGTTCCTGTAATCCCCTCTTCTTCCTCTACCAACACGACTTAAATAGCCAAAACAAAATAAATGTTAACCAAATTGCATCAAGAGGCTGTGTGTATACAAAAATGCAAAAGATAGACAACCAATGTAGAAGATAAACAACCACAAAGTACCAATCATATAAGTCTAAAATATACCAATGGATATTTCATTCACAAAGACACAAGTAAACAGAGGTATTCCTCATTGTGAATCAAAACACACCAATCACTTCAATTTGAACCAATATAGAGTTATATTACACAAACACTACATTAATCAAAGGTGGTAGTTTGAAATCAACAAAATCTCCATCAAGAAATCAAACCAAACAAGTGGAAATCACCAACATAAATTTAGATTTGGAAACAAGAAAACTCACTTTGATCTTCCCTGCCAAATGCCTCCTTCCAGCCAAAGCCATCACTCTACTTCGTCTCTGTTCGCAATTGGCCACACCCTCCTCTCGATCGCACGCCATCTCCGCCAGTGAAAAGTCTGATCAAGCTCCCTCTTTCACTATGAATCTCTCTCTTTTTTTTTGTGCAAAAATCAAAGGGGAAGAAAGACTCAAAGAGGAAGGATAAAAGAAGATAGATGAATGATTTTGGGGCGGTGGGATCGGCTGCGACGTACGGTCACAGACCGTGCTCGTCGGATGAGGAGAAGAAGAACACGCAGGGAGGGGAGGAAGAAAAGAGGTTTCTCTCTTTATAAGGTGGGTGGCTATTCGCCCCCACTGAACTTTCGAAGGCACTCACCTTCTAAACTCACGAAATAAAATCCTAAATTTTTTAAATTTAAATTCACATAAATTTGACTCTATTTTAATTTATTCAAATTATTTAAATTAATTTTAAGAAATTTGGGGGAGTCACATTATATACACGTTAAATGGAATCTTGTACCGAGATTCGGAAGATGAGAGAAGTTAAACGAATTTCAAAAAAATACAACTTGTCAAACCAAAGAAAATTTTAAAAATACAAATTTCAATTGAACTTTTAGGTGAATAAATTTTTATTGCCATTGGAAAAGTAGAGGTGTTACAAGATCCCTATACTTGAGGTTGAAACTAAGTCCAGTATCAGTTAGAGTGAGGCTAGGGAACCAGGTTTTGCAACCATATTTTATAACCAGGATAACGTGGCATCGCTAGAAGAGTTTTTTACAACATCGAAATACACATAAATACTTTGGAGATTTCATCATTCTTTCAAGATCATACCACATCACCATGATTACAAACCTGATTGCAAAAACATGATTTACTAGCATTTTCAGTCTCAATTATATGCTTGAACCATGGGTCATTTAACAACTCATCGCTTGCGATAACATTTTGTTTCCTCTTGTGAATATACTAGTTCAAGCAATAGACCATAGCCACACACTTTTCACTCTGTGCTGTTGAAATAATTGAGTTTTAATTTAATGCTATAAGCCTATTTTCTTCTCTAAGAAGTATGACAGAAAGATATGTTTCTAATTTAAACACACCCAGCAACTATTCATGAAGCTGAGATTGATTAATATTCCAAGAAAATTGTGGACCTCTTCAATGATGAATAGACCATATTGGACTTTTTCTCAAACTTGTTATTGAGACTAGTTGGGTGAAAGTGAAAAGAGAGATCTCTTTCTAAGTGTATCAATCGTCTTTATAAGCCACTAGTGTATTAATCCCGTTCCGTTCCGATCTAAAATGGAATGAAGATTTTCAATTCCGCCAATTTTATTCCGTCCTGAGTTAATTTTTAATATTTATTATTAATATTTTATTTATTTATTTTTATTCATATAAACTTACAGATGATTGACAGAAACTCATGTGTTTGCATTTGAATCCTTTCTGGGATCTTCATCTTTTTATATTCAAGATTGCATTTGAATTTCATTTATTTTATTTTGGATTTATATATTATGTAATATCAATATAGACTATATATGAGTGTCTCTTGAGGTTATCATTTCTGGGTTTATCTGAAGTTTCAAGGAGAAAACAGATGAAAACAAAAGCAAATTGAATTCTCCCAAACATCCCAACTAGATTAGCACTTGAGGGAGGTTTCCAATCAATCACGTGCTCGTTACGTATACAATGTTATAAGCATCTTGAGAGACATATTTTGACATGTCTTTTTATCCATTATTAATTTGGTTTAAGACTAAAGCCTGCTAGGTAATATGCTACTCACCCTCGGGCAATAGGAGTTATCTTGTAGTGTCAGAGAACGTATATTCAAGAGCTGATCTGGTTTACGAGACCTTGGGTTTTCCATGGGGTCACCTCTATATTGGTGGATATTTCACTGCTTAGGTGTTATCCATAACTATTTTCAGATTCCTGCAATTTGCTTGTAGGTTTAAGAAAGTTATTTTTCACGCTCTATATCTAATTATAAGAAAGTTATTTTTCACGCTCTTATATGATGATAATCTTCGCAGCAGTCACAGACAGCACGCTGATCCCGTCCCGTCCCGATTCCGTATGAACGAGATGGGATAAGGATGAATATATCTCATCCCATCCCGTCCCGTGCCCACCCCTAATTGAGACTAGTTGGGTGAAAGTGAAAAGAGAGATCTCTTTCTAAGTGTATCAATCGTCTTTATAAGCCACTAGTGTATCAATCGTCTCGTTGATCATGCATTTTCCACATATGTAGTGTGTATACATTTTCCATACATCAATCGTCACTCGAAAAACAATAGAATAGCAAAATATTTTGTCATCTTCATTTGTATGGTGACTCTCACCTTGTTGACATCCTCCTCCAATGGATTCCATTTTGTTTTTAGTTTTAAACTACAAAAGTCAAGCAAACAAACCCCAAACCTCATCTCATTCACCTCACATTATCTTATTAACCATCATCATCTTCCTCATTGACATTATCAACCATCTTAATCTAAACCTTATCTCATTCACCTCACATTATCTTGTACTAATTTCAGGATAATCTAGACCATTACAAGGTTATGCTAAGAAGCCAATATTGTTTTTGCACATACAAGCAACTTGTTTTCATCAATTCAACTAGTATCCGATACTTAGAACTAATTTTCTCCTTGTCTCATTCGCGCACTACATTTATTGGTTTGATTTTAGCATTCAAACTGGAGGGTATAGATTATATTGCCATGAACTCCACATTTCCTTTTTGGGATGGATGAACCACAGGTGTTTATTACTGTTTCTGTGATAAGATCCCTACTTGAGGTTGAAACTAAGTCTAGTCTCAGTTATATGCTTGACCCATCGATCATTTAACAACACATCGCTTGGGATAACATTGTGTTTCGTCTTGTGAATATACTGGTTCAAGCTGTAGACCATCGTAACTTCCTACCCTAACTCATTTCTTGGGGTAAGACCTTTGTTTGGCTTTGGTTTCATATACAGTATAGAAAACGATCATGTATCTTGAGAAAATTCAAATTAGATGTTGTCAGCCGTAGTTATCAGAGGACGGTCAAGTAACAATAGAATAGCAAAATATTTTGTCATCTTCATTTGTATGGTGACTCTCACCTTGTTGACATCCTCCTCCAATGGATTCAATTTTGTTTCAAGTTTTAAACTACAAAAGTCAAGCAAACAAACCCCAAACATCATCTGTCCTCCTTTGGTTCAGCTATGGCACCTCGAACTCCAAAACTTGTTCTACCCATAGACTTGAAGAAGAAGCCATGGGAACAGAACCCACCCCTTCACAATAGATGGCATCCTCATATACCCCCAGTCACTCAAGTCAGTGTTAATGAACTCTTTCGAGTGGAGATGGTAGATGCCAATGGTGGTGCCATTCAAGATAATGATTCTGCCTCGGATGTTAAATCTGCCGATCTCTCCATAGTAAGTTTATTTTCCATGTAATATCTCTTTTATTTTTTCATGTTGCTTATCAAAGTTTCTATTTGGATTTTCATTATCTAGTATTGACTTGTGTAAGTCCTATAGAACTTATCCATGTTGATACCATTAAGAAGTGTTTGTAGACCAACTTGTGAAGCTAATTACTTCGAGTAGTACCGTGCCTTTGTTCGAGTGAAACTATATTTGTTACTAATTGAGCATGTCATTGATCATAGAAGATTTAAATACTGATGTAGGTGCATTACCTTAGTGGACCGATCAGAGTTGTGGACATGGATGGTGTTCCAGCCATGCCTGGCGATCTCCTAGCGGTAGAAATCTGCAACTTGGGACCTCTTCCTGGAGATGAATGGGGTTATACAGCAACATTAGACAGAGAAAATGGGGGAGGATTTTTGACAGATCACTTTCCTTGTGCAACCAAAGCTATTTGGTATTTCGAAGGGATATATGCCTACTCACCTCAAATACCAGGCAAGAGCATCTCAACCTAATACCAAAAACAATAGCTATAGCCAATGTTAATAATATCACTCGATTAAGAACACTGAATTTGTGGTAATGAAATTTAAATTTAACACTTTCACATTTGCGCTGGCCCATGGCTTGTCAGGTGTTAGATTTCCGGGTTTAACACACCCTGGAGTAATTGGAACTGCACCATCTATGGAACTCTTGAAAATATGGAATGAAAGGGAAAGACATCTCGAAGAACATGGCACCAAGACTCTGAAATTATGTGAGGTTCTACATACAAGACCACTGGCAAACTTGCCAAATCCCTTAGGTGCTCTTCTTGGCAAGGTATAAACACATGTTACTATTTATGAAGGCTGATTCTTTCTTTTGTTAGAATTACTAGAGTACTTAATATCCCATAACTAATATGCTTTAGAGAACTAATAACCATAAGTAATGTATGCAGGTAGAAGAGACCACAGCTGAATGGAGAAAGATTGCTCTAGAGGCCGCAAGGACAGTTCCAGGAAGAGAAAATGGGGGAAATTGTGATATCAAAAATCTTAGCAGAGGTTCAAAAGTATACCTTCCAGTATTTGTAGAAGGAGCAAACTTCAGTACTGGTGATATGCATTTCTCTCAAGGTGATGGTGAAGTATCATTCTGTGGAGCAATTGAGATGAGTGGATTCCTCGAACTCAAGTACTTTTTGGTTCCCTTATCTCTCACCATATTTCTAGCATCCAAAAAATAGATACTTTGTTGTTCAAAATACATTCTCTTGTTATCAGGTGCGAAATCATAAGGGGTGGAATGAAAGAGTACTTGACACCAATGGGGCCAACCCCACTTCATGTGAACCCAATCTTCGAAATAGGTCCAGTTGAGCCAAGATTCTCAGAATGGTTGGTGTTTGAAGGCATCAGTGTTGATGAGAGTGGAAAGCAACACTATCTTGATGCCAGCGTTGCATACAAGCGTGCAGTCCTTAATGCCATTGACTACCTCTCCAAATTTGGATACTCGAAAGAGCAGGTATATATTATAAGTCATTCCCCAAGGCCTACAAACCTTAAATATCGACTAAGATATAGAACTTAAACTTACGCAACTGGTTCTAATGACATGACGGCGGTTAACAGGTTTATCTACTACTGTCATGCTGCCCATGTGAAGGAAGGATTTCAGGAATTGTTGATGCTCCCAATGCTTGTGCTACTCTAGCAATTCCAACAGCTATATTCGACCAGGTATATATCAACTCCCCAGTCCCCTCACTACTTGGTATTGCTCTCAAACATCATAGTTGTT
Source organism: Berberis thunbergii (assembly GCA_003290165.1). Classification (NCBI taxonomy): domain Eukaryota; kingdom Viridiplantae; phylum Streptophyta; class Magnoliopsida; order Ranunculales; family Berberidaceae; genus Berberis; species Berberis thunbergii. The sequence continues at coordinate 266,074 of QNQO01001352.1, read as the reverse complement.
AAATGGGCAGTTTGTTATCTGCAGGATATTCGCCCCAAGTCCAGCAAAGTACCAGTCGGTCCACGAGTAGTGAGGACACCTGATGTACTAAAATGCACTTACGACGGAAACTTGCCCATCACAGAGAACCCTAGTGGCAGTACATAGTTTGTGATATTCGTGTCTATGCATACCTAAGAAATTGCATGTACCTCTATATATCTATGAATTTCAAAATCATGTTTATAAAGTTGGCAATAAGTCCTCATGATGAACTGAATCCTTTGCTAGAGTTAGCTGAAGCATGTAATATAGAGTGTTGGTTAAGTCTTTTATTCATTTCTTCAAGTATTTCTGATCTGAATTTGGATATCTATTACCAAGTGCACAAACAGTTCGTCTCAACTTCAAAAGGTGCATTGTAAAACTTGGTTCTGAGTGATTAGTGTCCGAGTGCTAAAAAACACAAACACCCCCTTAGCATTCTCAGATCACACAACAGGAATCTAAAACAAATGATGTAACATATAGAGAGGAATCTGAAACAAGTAAATTGTATAAACAACATGTAAGAACAGATTACCTACCTTAAGCTTTGAAACAAAGGTTTTCCACAAGTGAACAATTGAATGATGACAAGCGTGCCTCCTAAGGTTTATTGGATTCGGGTTGTCCACAGAGGATCCAAATCATTCACTGTGACACTAGTAGATCTACAAGAATCAAATCCCTATAATTGATTCCAAAGCAAAATGTCAGTTTCAATCAACACCTTTTTCTAAAGAAAGAACAACTTCACTTTGGCCCCCAACTCCACTTCGGACAACAATTTTATTCTTGGAATCCTCCTTCCTCTTCTCCTCCTGCTATATCTGTCCGTCTGACTTTTTTCTTTGAAACTCAGAGCCTCCGAGGATAACACTTAAACAACCAACCCACTATCTTTTGTCTTCTTATTCTTGTTTGTCTTCTCGGAAGGGAAATATATGTGTATAGAGAGAGAGCTTTCTCCTTTTGGGCTAGCTCAGGTGAAGCAGACAAACAACATCTTAGCTGAATCGACTTACAACCATCGTGTTTTTCCAACCGCCCCAAACCCAAATGATTACTTTTAATTTTGAAAGATCAAAGAGAAAGCAAAGCAGATCAGATCCCAACCCTCCAAATTAATCTAATGTGTTAACTAATCTTTTATCACTCTTACCACCATATGCTAGCTGAGTCTGAGGTAAGATAATCCTAATTCTTTCTTTTCTTTATTTTTTAACAAAACAAAATAAAACCAATGATGATAACGATGTAAATTTCCTCGGCCGATCCCCAGCCCAATTAAAATTTTTAATATGAATATGATCACATGGGAAGCAAACCCACCATATATGGCACTCCTATTCTTGTTTCTTTGTTGCTCTCTGCGCGTGTAGGGGGTGAATGAATTAAAATGAGTTGGTAGGAATTAAGAGAGAGAGAGAGATTAAAAAAAAAAACGAGGATGGGAATTAAAAAAAAAAAGATATTACCCCAAACCTCATCTCATTCACCTCACATTATCTTATTAACCATCATCATCTTCCTCATTGACATTATCAACCATCTTAATCTAAACCTTATCTCATTCACCTCACATTATCTTGTACTAATTTCAGGATAATCTAGACCATTACAAGGTTATGCTAAGAAGCCAATAATGTTTTTGCACATACAAGCATAAGTTCTTGTTTTCATCAATTCAACTAGTATCCGATACTTAGAACTAATTTTCTCCTTGTCTCATTCGCGCATTTTGATCATAAAGCTACATTTATTGGTTTGATTTTAGCATTCAAACTGGAGGGTATAGATTATATTGCCATGAACTCCACATTTCCTTTTTGGGATGGATGAACCACAGGTGTTTATTACTGTTTCTGTGATAAGATCCCTACTTGAGGTTGAAACTAAGTCTAGTCTCAGTTATATGCTTGACCCATCGATCATTTAACAACACATCGCTTGGGATAACATTGTGTTTCGTCTTGTGAATATACTGGTTCAAGCTGTAGACCATCGTAACTTCCTACCCTAACTCATTTCTTGGGGTAAGACCTTTGTTTGGCTTTGGTTTCATATACTGTATAGAAAACGATCATGTATCTTGAGAAAATTCAAATTAGATGTTGTCAGCCGTAGTTATCAGAGGACCGTCAAGTAACAATAGGATAGCAAAATATTTGTCATCTTCATTTGTATGGTGACTCTCACCTTGTTGACATCCTCCTCCAATGGATTCCATTTTGTTTCAAGTTTTAAACTACAAAAGTCAAGCAAACAAACCCCAAACCTCATCTCATTCACCTCACATTATCTTATTAACCATCATCATCTTCCTCATTGACATTATCAACCATCTTAATCTAAACCTTATCTCATTCACCTCACATTATCTTGTACTAATTTCAGGATAATCTAGACCATTACAAGGTTATGCTAAGAAGCCAATACTGTTTTTGCACATACAAGCATAAGTTCTTGTTTTCATCAATTCAACTAGTATCCGATACTTAGAACTAATTTTCTCCTTGTCTCATTCGCGCATTTTGATCATAAAGCTACATTTATTGGTTTGATTTTAGCATTCAAACTGGAGGGTATAGATTATATTGCCATGAACTCCACATTTCCTTTTTGGGATGGATGAACCACAGGTGTTTATTACTGTTTCTGTGATAAGATCCCTACTTGAGGTTGAAACTAAGTCTAGTCTCAGTTATATGCTTGACCCATCGATCATTTAACAACACATCGCTTGGGATAACATTGTGTTTCGTCTTGTGAATATACTGGTTCAAGCTGTAGACCATCGTAACTTCCTACCCTAACTCATTTCTTGGGGTAAGACCTTTGTTTGGCTTTGGTTTCATATACTGTATAGAAAACGATAATGTATCTTGAGAAAATTCAAATTAGATATTGTCAGCCGTAGTTATCAGAGGACCGTCAAGTAACAATAGGATAGCAAAATATTTTGTCATCTTCATTTGTATAATGGTGACTCTCACCTTGTTTCGATCCTCCTCCAATGGATTCCATTTTGTTTTAAGTTTTAAACTACAAAAGGCAAGCAAACAAACCCCAAACCTCATCTGTCTTCCTTTGGTTCAGCCATGGCACCTCGAACTCCAAAACTTGTTCTACCCATAGACTTGAAGAAGAAGCCATGGGAACAGAACCCACCCCTTCACAATAGATGGCATCCTCATATACCCCCAGTCACTCAAGTCAGTGTTAATGAATTCTTTCGAGTGGAGATGGTAGATTGCTATGGTGGTGCCATTCAAGATAATGATTCTGCCTTGGATGTTAAAATTAAATCTGCCGATCTCTCCATAGTAAGTTTATTTTCCATGTAATATCTCTTTTATTTTTCCATGTTGCTTATCAAAGTTTCTATTTGGATTTTCATTATCTAGTATTGACTTGTGTAAGTCCTATTGAACTTATCCATGTTGATACCATTAAGAAGTGTTTGTAGACTAACTTGTGAAGCTAATTACTTCGAGTAGTACCGTGCCTTAGTTCGAGTGAAACTATATTTGTTACTAATTGAGCATGTCATTGATCATAGAAGATTTAAATACTGATGTAGGTGCATTACCTTAGTGGACCGATCAGAGTTGTGGACATGGATGGTGTTCCAGCCATGCCTGGCGATCTCCTAGCGGTAGAAATCTGCAACTTGGGGCCTCTTCCTGGAGATGAATGGGGTTATACAGCAACATTAGACAGAGAAAATGGGGGAGGATTTTTGACAGATCACTTTCCTTGTGCAACCAAAGCTATTTGGTATTTCGAAGGGATATATGCCTACTCACCTCAAATACCAGGCAAGAGCATCTCAACCTAATACCAAAAACAATAGCTATAGCCAATGTTAATAATATCACTCGATTAAGAACACTGAATTTGTGATAATGAAATTTAAATTTAACACTTTCACATTTGCGCTGGCCCATGGCTTGTCAGGTGTTAGATTTCCGGGTTTAACACACCCTGGAGTAATTGGAACTGCACCATCTATGGAACTCTTGAAAATATGGAATGAAAGGGAAAGACATCTTGAAGAACATGGCACCAAGACTCTGAAATTATGTGAGGTTCTACATACAAGACCACTGGCAAACTTGCCAAATCCCTTAGGTGCTCTTCTTGGCAAGGTATAAACACATGTTACTATTTATGAAGGCTGATTCTTTCTTTTGTTAGAATTACTAGAGTACCTTGGTGAACATTTCAGTACTTAATATCCCATAACTAATATGCTTTAGAGAACTAAGAACCATAAGTAATGTATGCAGGTAGAAGAGACCACAGCTGAATGGAGAAAGATTGCTCTAGAGGCCGCAAGGACAGTTCCAGGAAGAGAAAATGGGGGAAATTGTGATATCAAAAATCTTAGCAGAGGTTCAAAAGTATACCTTCCAGTATTTGTAGAAGGAGCAAATTTCAGTACTGGTGATATGCATTTCTCTCAAGGTGATGGTGAAGTATCATTATGTGGAGCAATTGAGATGAGTGGATTCCTTGAACTCAAGTACTTTTTGGTTCCCTTGTCTCTCACCATATTTCTAGCATCCAAAAAATAGATACTTTGTTGTTCAAAATACATTCTCTTGTTATCAGGTGCGAAATCATAAGGGGTGGAATGAAAGAGTACTTGACACCAATGGGGCCAACCCCACTTCATGTGAACCCAATCTTCGAAATAGGTCCAGTTGAGCCAAGATTCTCAGAATGGTTGGTGTTTGAAGGCATCAGTGTTGATGAGAGTGGAAAGCAACACTATCTTGATGCCAGCGTTGCATACAAGCGTGCAGTCCTTAATGCCATTGACTACCTCTCCAAATTTGGATACTCGAAAGAGCAGGTATATATTATAAGTCATTCCCCAAGGCCTACAAACCTTAAATATCGACTAAGATATAGAACTTAAACTTACGCAACTGGTTCTAATGACATGACGGCGGTTAACAGGTTTATCTACTACTGTCATGCTGCCCATGTGAAGGAAGGATTTCAGGAATTGTTGATGCTCCCAATGCTTGTGCTACTCTAGCAATTCCAACAGCTATATTCGACCAGGTATATATCAACTCCCCAGTCCCCTCACTACTTGGTATTGCTCTCAAACATCATAGTTGTTAAATGGGCAGTTTGTTATCTGCAGGATATTCGCCCCAAGTCCAGCAAAGTACCAGTCGGTCCACGAGTAGTGAGGACACCAGATGTACTAAAATGCACTTACGACGGAAACTTGCCCATCACAGAGAACCCTAGTGGCAATACATAGTTTGTGATATTCGTGTCTATGCATACCTAAGAAATTGCATCTACCTATATATCTATGAATTTCAAAATCATGTTTATAAAGTTGGCAATCAGTCCTCATTGCCTCATGATGAACTGAATCCTTTGCTAGAGTTAGCTGAAGCATGTAATAGTTAGCTGAAGCATGTAATATAGAGTGTTGGTTAAGTCTTTTATTCATTTCTTCCAAGTCTTTCTGATCTGAATTGGGATATCTATTACCAAGTTCACAAACAGTTCGTCTCAAGTTCAAAAGGTGCATTGTAAAACTTGGTTCTGAGTGATTAGTGTCCGAGTGCTAAAAAACACAAACACCCCCTTAGCATTCTCAGATCACACAACAGGAATCTAAAACAAATGATGTAACATATAGAGAGGAATCTGAAACAGGTAAAATGTATAAACAACACGTAAGAAGAGATTACCTTAAGCTTTGAAACAAAAGTTTTACACAAGTGAACAATGAATGATGACAAGCGTGCCTCCTAAGGTTTATTGGATTCGGGTTGTCCACAGAGGATCCAAATCATTCACTGTCACACTTGATCTACAAGAATCAAAACCCTATAATTGATTCCAAAGCAAAATGTCAGTTTCAATCAACACCTTTTTCTAAAGAAACAACAACTTCACTTTGGCCCCCAACTCCACTTCGGTGTTTGAACTCACTCTTGACAATATTGGGGTGTTGCTATTTCTTTCCTCACTCCAAGGAGCACCAAATCACAAATGGGACCCAAAATTATTATTATTATTTTATTTTATTTTTGCTGTCTTATTCCCCTCGTTTGATGGCCGTAAGGCCTTTGGGATTCTTCAACCTTCTTTCAAAGCGCCGCTTGGTGACCTCCGCCTCATTGCCAGCGACTCTCTCACCATCCCCGCCTCCAAATTTCACTTTCCGAAGGATCTTCAGCGCCAGCCCACTCGTCCAACCGGCGCGGACCAAGCCCACGAACTCGAATTCACCTCCCCAATCGGAAACGCTGGCGCAGAGGATCGGAAAGTCCATCCGGCGGCCCGGGGCCACCTCCAAGGCTAGGGTTCATGCCGATGTCAACGTCGTCAGACCCAAGGAGTATTGGGACTACGAAGCCTTAACTGTCCAATGGGGTAATTTGTTTTGCCTTCCCCTTCCTTGTATGTGTTTGATGAAATGTCTCTGTGAGGTTATTTTTTTTTTGTTATTTGATTGTTTGGTTTTGTTTGTGTAGGGAGCAAGATGATTATGAGGTGGTTAGGAAGGTTGGGAGAGGGAAATACAGTGAGGTCTTTGAAGGGGTTCATTGTACCAATAATGAAAAATGTGTTATCAAGATCCTCAAGCCTGTTAAGAAGAAAAAGGTGATTTTTCTTTGTTCATTTTTCGTAGTCAAGTTTTAGGTCGTAGGTGGGGAAATTGTAGTTTATTCGATTTAATGTATGGGTTTCTTGTGGGTTATTGGTTAATGTTTTAGGTGGTTCAATCAATTTATTAATTATGTTGTCTTTCTATATGCTGTGAAATGCATTTTATTGGGGTTGTAGGGAAAATGTGATCTATTTACACCTGTTTTAGGGAATATGGCACAAGAAGACTTTTTGGTTTCATTTAGCAAACAATGCAGAGGAACTTTCTTTTGTTGGATTTGTTTTTTAATCATAAAGAAAGAGAATGTAATATAATATTGAAGAAGCCGAGGCAAAAGGATTGAATCATAAGAGCCAAGAGGCTTCCATATGGGTGTTTATCTTATGGAACTTGTTCATAGAGTAGGTTTGGTGAAAATTACGTGTAGTTTTTCTGAATAAATTCAGCATTTTCCGTATCTAAATATGGTTTCAAGGGGGGCCTACGGTAGTCGTCCTTTGCTGGCTCCATATTGTCTTCTTCTCTAAAACCATGGATAATTACCAAACTTCTCAATTCACCATTTTCAGCCTTCTTCACCAACTATCAGCAAGTATTAACATGGGTGAGAGGTTAAGTTCTTAGAGGGCATCATGGCATGAGCAAATGGTCCCTGAGATTGCGGAGGTCGTGACAGGTACAACTAATCTCATTCATCCTGATATGGTCTCCTTGGCCTTAATGCAATGCCCAACCTGGCCTAATCCATAATATTGGTTCAGTGGGAAATATTCCTTGCTCCACCGTTCCACCACCTAAGAGATTTCCATAATTTCGAGAAACATGATGTTAAAGGTCATCTTCAACCCTCAAAATTTTCTTTGCTACTTTGGTCTCCCTTCTCCTTTTTATGGTTTTGTCTGGATTTTTTTTTTTTTGGATAAAATAGTTGTTCATAACTTCTTATTACTTCAAAAAGACAAGCAGTTTGAACTCCCTTGCAGTAGGTTTTGATAGGTAGCATTTATTATCACTTTGCATCTACTTTGTAGTTGAGTATCCTTATGGTTGTTATATCTTGGATTTCTTTTTCATTTAGGTATGGTGAAAAAGAATTTCATGAAAATATTTCATTTTTGTTTATAGTGCTAATTTTCTTTCTTGCCTTTTTTGGTAATACAGATCAAGAGAGAAATAAAAATATTGCAGAACCTTTGTGGGGGTCCAAATATTGTGAAATTGTTGGATATTGTCAGGGACCAGCAATCAAAGACTCCCAGTCTCATATTTGAGTATGTGAACAACACTGATTTTAAAGTGCTTTACCCGACATTGACGGACTACGATACCAGATATTATATCTATGAACTGTTGAAGGCAAGCTCATTCTTCTCATGACTTATTGAGATTTATGTTATAAAATAATGATGAAAAATATGTTCCGTTATCCATGTTGATGAAAATATGCTCCGTTATCCATGTTTGTAAGTCCATGTGTTGCCATATTTTTTTTGTGATGTTTTCTAAAGAACAAAAAATCATTGATAACAAAAGCATTTTGGATATACTGTGTCACTGTCACCTTATTACTTTTTTTTTTTTTTTTTGTATTTTACTTTTAGAGTTGCCGGACGCTTTGCCTGAAAAAACACAAAAAGCGAGTGATGGATTTGTTTGGAGACCTTGATGTTAATTCTTAGTCTGAACCAATTAAAGCTAGGTTTTGTTTAGTGTGATAGATTTCTTTTCTTATTTCCCAAGATGAGTAACTTCTGTTTCTAGAGAGGAAAATAGTGAAAGAATATAGAAAGAGATAAAGAGTATCCATAGTTTGAAAAAAACGTAGTTAGGCTTATACCTCACGCTTCGTCAAAAAATTCTGAAATGAGGCTTAAGCCTCACTGGTTCTGTTCTGGCACTGTTTATGCCTTAGTTGAGGCATAAGCCTCACGCCTCTTCAAAAAATTTTGCCTCAGTTCTCGATTACGATTTTTTAAACCTTGAGAATATCACCATAAAGACAAAAGAAAAATGAGATTGGACTAGAAACTGGAAATGGTATATTACGGTTTGCTACATTGTGGTGGTTATGGTGATGCTTTAATGAATTATGGCTTTGTTGACCCTTAACCATATTGTCGGCATATGTTGAACTTATTCTTAGAATGCTAATCTAATTTTCACCACTATCATGCCACAACCGGACGAGTTACAAGGCTCCATTTATGTTGTGATCATTATTTTTCCGTGATGACAATTTCACTTTCTAGAGGGGAAAAAAGAATTTTAGGACCTCACCCCAAAGGAATAATTACACAAATTGAACATAAGATAAGAAAGAAGTAGAAAAATGATAATGATACAACTTTACTGAGTGAAGAAGGGTGCTTTGGTATGTGTTTACTGAGTGAAGAAGGGTGCTTTGGTATGTGCTTATGTGGTACAGGTTTGTTACATGTACGAGTAATGATCTGAACCAGTATGCATTACGAGGTAGTTTTGTTAGGGGCAATGTATGAAGTTTAGTTAACTTTGGAACACCTAGTTGGTCTGTGTTTATGTAGTAACATGCAAGCATATAGCTAAATGCGTTGTTTTTTGTGCAAGGGAACACCAAGTTGGGAAATCTTTAGCATGAGAGGGGGAGGGGTGGATTTCGGTAATGCTAGACATAATTAAGCTTCTCGTAGAATGCTAATCTTAAATCTTAATTTTCACCACAATCGCACGGACCACTGGACTTCATTTTATTTTGCTATTGTTACTTTTTTATATGACCATTTCATTTTTATGTGACCGATACAATTTAGGCATTTAGTGGTTTAGTTTAGCTAACATCGATAAATCGGCGTGTCACCAATAAATCAGCCCATCCAAATTGTTGATTTGTTGTTACACACATATATATATGCTTTGAAAAAATAGATTGATTAATCGTAAATCGGTTCTCGACCGCAAAGTGTCCGTTTTTCATTTTTAATGCATGCACGAGTTATGATCTTGACCAGTACGCATTATGGGGTTGACTTTGTTAGGGGCAATGTATGAGTTTTAGTTCACTTTGGAACACTTAATTGGTATGTGTTGATGAAATAAATCCTAGCATATAGCTAAATGGATTTGTTTTTGGTTCAAGGGGACGCCAATTTTGGCAATCTTTAGCATAGGGGGATTTAATCTAGACACAGTTCAGCTTTCATGGATGTTAGTGCTCCAACTAAAATATATCTCTCTAATGAAAACTGTCTCAGCTAAACTAGCAAACTCTAGTTCAAGACGAAGACCTTGGTATTGCCCATTTTCAGTTGTAGAGGTGTGATCTTGAGGATTTCAGCTCTGCAATCTGGAGAAGGGAGAAAACTCCAACAAGTCAGACCATAAAGCTGAGATTTTGGTGCAGTCACTCCATTCTGACCAACTTATCAACCTACATGGCTATCATCATATAGACATATACACATAGCTTTTGAGTGCAAGTGGTTCATTTTTAGGATTTAAAACTCCTGGGGTGCTTGATGTTATTGTAGCTCTGTTATCATTGTGTTTCATTCGCTCACTCGTCAAGAAATGGCCACTAAATTTGTCTTGTAGGTTGCAATGATCGGATTGCTGAAACTATTGTTTCTAAGGTTAGAGGTTGATAACCTTTAGATTTCTTCTCTTTTGTTTTTTAATTTGACATTAGGACCAGGTACATCTTTGATGGTGTTTATTCCTTGTTTCACTGAGCTTTAGACGTCTGAATAATTGAAGTTTTGATTGATTAATAGAATTGCACATGATTGAGAAATTTAGATAATTTTTTACTAAATGGTATCTTTTATATGTTTTTTGTCCGTAGGCTTTAGACTATTGTCATTCGCAAGGAATCATGCATCGAGATGTGAAGCCCCACAATGTCATGATTGACCATGAACAACGTAAGCTACGGTTAATAGATTGGGGACTTGCAGAGTTCTATCACCCGGGTAAAGAATACAATGTTCGTGTTGCTTCAAGGTATGCTTGCTTCCTACAATGTATTTGTAAATGTTCTGCAGATGTTTGACCACGCTGGTAATGAATAATCTCTTCATATATTATGGACTATGGCTTTTTTAGTTGTTTAATATGTCTTCTTCATGAACTTGAAAAAGTAAGTGGTTTGGTAGATTGTGAAGCTTTAGTCTGTATCTATGTTTGCATAAGTTTATGGCACTCATTGTCATTCTAGTTGGTGTGGGAAATATATTATGCAGGACCAGTTCGTTGGTAGTTATCTGATGGTTAGAGAACTTTGTTTTTAATGTTTTTTAGGTGCTCAAGTTTCACTGGGGGCAATATACCAGGAAATTTATAGCCTCTGAGGTGGAGCCATTTATTTTCAGTTCTTATATGTGGGCCGTAATGGTTACAAAAAGAGGAGATACATAAAATAGGGGTTGACACATGACGGGATGGACCTCGTCCCTATCCACTCGTTCATTCGAGATCGGGACGGGATAGACCTCATCCCAACCTTGTCCCATGGTTCGGGATGGGACGGGATGAGCAGATACTAAATAGTCCTCCAATGAAGAATAACAAAAGAATTTCATCTCATATTGCTAACACACTAATAATGTCAAATTTATGAACATATAACTTTCACTGCAACAATATTGTAATGTAAAATTTATGGTCCAATGAAGTTAACAATTTTTTATGTTAAGCATCATCTGTGTGATCAACTAACCAATAGTTGTACATATAACTCATAGTATAAAACTAATCCAAACCATCATTTGCTTTATTTTCTGCAAGAATATTTGTCTTTAACCAATTTAAAATGTGAAAAAAAAACATAAATTTTCATGGGTTCTATTTGATCTAAAATATCCAGACTAAAGTTTCTACCTAAACATAGTTCCAAATCAAGTAAGTAAATTTTCAAAAAGTAGATATTTTTATTTAATTTCAACACATCTTACACTTTCCTATAAAAGAGTAGTTTGATTAAAATTAATAATAATAATAAATATTAAATAAATAAGATTGGAACGGGATGGACAAGATTGAAAATTTTTATTCCTATCCCATAACACACTAGATTAGGACGTGACGGGATTAGAATGGGTTTAATCAATCCCAAAAGGACTAAAAAAAAATCGGAGCGGGTTTAATCATTCCCAAAAGGATGTGAAAAAAATCGAGACAGGATAGGGACTGCGGGTTGGGATGCCCACCCCTAACATAAAATGTTTGAAAGAAGGCATAAAAATTACTTTATAAGAGTTTCTTCTTTGAATAATACATGTTGTGTCTGGCTTTGTGTTGTTTTTTATAACAAGTTAAGCAAAAAGGTATTGTAATGCTAGAATACCAAAAGATAAAAGGCCGAATGGTTGTTTGAACTTTCAATACAGCCCATTTATTTGCTTAACCATTCGTGAATTGTGTAAGATTGTTTGATTTGTTATGTTATGAACTACAAAATCCAATATTAACAGCGAATGTTGTCCAATTGCCTAGGTTTTTGGGCTCCTGCCTATGCACTTAAATCGGAAAGCGGTCGCAGCGCGGTCTAGGATCGAATTACGATTAAGCGGGATTAATTTCGCTACTTTAAATATTAATATATAATTTAATTTTTACTAATTTACAGCTAAATTTAATTATGCAGGTACCTAAACTTGTTTAGGAACAACCAACACAGCACAATAACACAAGTAACAGCAAGTGATAGCAAGTTAGAACTTAGCAACATCACTCTACCAGTAAATAGCAATATGTAAACTCTAAAACTAACATTCAATCATTAAAAAATATGCCGATATAAGTTATATCAGTAAAAATAATTTGCATTCAATCATTCATAAATAAACCGATATAAGTTATATCAGTAAAATTAAGTTATAGCAATAAATCGGTGACTCGCCGATTTATCATCGATTTTTCGGAGTTCGCTAAACCCCAACCGATTTCACCCAGTTTGATCCGGTCAAACCCCGAATTATGATTAATCGTTGATTAATCGGCGATTTTTCGTCGCATTAATAACATAGGCTCCTGCATAGTTAAGGCATTTATGTAGGCATTGCTTAGTTTTGTAATGTTACATGTTACATGCTTAGCTGTGAGTCATCCCTGCAAACAAATAAATCTTTTGTAAACGTTAATCTTTTCCAACCTACATTTTTCTTCTAAACAAACGCTTGTAAATGATTTGATACTATACTACACCTTGCAATGCTTTGTCAATTGTTGTTACCCATTCAGTGATATAACCCATCCACTCCGTGACCTTAAACATGCTACAGTCAATATTTTGCTCTTTCTTTTGGTACTCCACATTCCTTCTGCACTCTATATCTGTTTGGCATGCCATATGTTTCCATCTGCCTTCAGCATGCTGCCTTCTAATATTATGCCTTTAGCACCCTACTCCATGCTTCTCCTACGTGCCTACATTTCTCCATATCTACATTAGGATATGATAGGTTATCAAATGTCAAGAGAATAATGTCTGTTTGATGTAGCTTGCAAGATACTTCTACGGTTTCTAGTGCAAAATGCCGACTATATTATTGTATTCTTATGTGTTACTATTGCTGCTGTCGCGATAACACATCATTCACTGAACTATCTTCATATTTGTCAGTTATTTGCACTCATCTTCAGTGTAAATTCCTTTGTAGATATTTCAAAGGTCCTGAGCTTCTAGTTGATTTGCAAGACTACGATTATTCTTTGGACTTGTGGAGCCTTGGCTGTATGTTTGCTGGAATGGTGAATTTTTTCCTTTCTCATATTTATTTTGAAAGTGGTATTTCATTAGTAGTGGCACTCCAAAAAGTTCTATGAAAGATTGATACAGATAAGGTGTTTTATTGTTTTCCTTGTTATATGGCCCATCCTCTGTAAGTAGAAAAAAGCATAGCTACATATTTTTCTTGGTGGAATGAAACAAGTTCACACGTATGCCTGCAAATGTGAATAGAGGAATTTGTTTCTTTGTTTGGATCCTTATGCTGCGTTTTTTTCTGCTCTACAGATATTCAGGAAGGAGCCATTTTTCTATGGGCACGACAATTATGACCAACTAGTCAAAATAGCTAAGGTACGTCATTACGTGGTATCCTTGTTGTCGTTGTAGATCACAGCGTGTTTTGTCATATATTTGTCAATTTCAAAGGGCATTTAGTTTTCTGCAATGTAAAGATTTTTAAATCAAAGCTTAGAAAAGCACCAAGTCGAAAGTCTATTAGGTGAAGTATTTGAAACTGCCAAGTGCCACCACAATAATACCTTGTACCCTCAACCTGACATCCTACAAAATCCAACTTTGTTGAGAAGGAAAGTCCTAATACCCCAAGCTAAACTGCAATGAAGCAGATTCTCTACTAGATTTCCGCTTTCTATACCAGTAATAGCATGAAATTGTGCTTGTTGACATGGTACATTCTCTGGATTTACTGACTAGTTGAATTAACACACCTTGACAATTATATTACACGCATTCTTAATTCTCCTTAATAAGGTACATATGATACTCTGTTAGTAGATACCTCTTCCTAGGTCATAACAATTTTTTAATGATCTTATTTGGTGTACTTTTTAGGTGCTTGGTACTGACGAGTTGAATGCATACTTGAACAAATACCGCTTGGAATTAGACCCACATCTCGAGGCCCTTGTTGGCAGGTTGCTTATAGTATTCTTCTCCTAATTTATTTGGTAGTGCCACTGGCAATTGCAAAGCTATGGTTCTTAAACTAGAAATAATTTTTTGCAGGCATAGCAGGAAGCCGTGGACAAAGTTCATTAATGCTGACAACCAGCACCTGGCAGTTCCTGAGGTGAACTCTCCTCCCGTTATGAAATCAAGCTAGTCAAAGACACCTTATCATCTTTTAAAATACTTATGTTTCTTATATACTTATAGGCAATTGACTTTCTTGACAAGTTGCTGCGATATGATCACCAGGAAAGGCCAACTGCTAAAGAAGCAATGGTAAAATGCCTGTACCTCTCAATAACCTTTCACAAATGGTATTGCTCCATCAATCAGTGCATTTGTTATGCCAACTCCATAAAATTTTAGTAACAAAAGAAAGAAACCTTGATGTTTTAGCTTTTATTTGCTCGTTAAACTTTTGTACTTATTTCGTGGTCAAGAAGCCATGTTGATCCGTTTGCTGTGAATGAGCAGCCAATGTCTAATCCAAAGCATGGGATACTACCAATCGTTAATTGGTTCCATTAGGAATTTAGGTTTTCCAGTCCTTTTTTACCTGAATCAGCTTTGGATGAAGTAGCTTGTTGATTACTGACTGGTGGTAATGTGCAGGCACATCCTTATTTCTATCCAATAAGAAATGCAGAAAGCAGCAGGAACCGTGCCCAGTGATTTAGAACTCCGTACGCTGGTAAAGATCGGCATTTTCTACTCAATCAACTTGTAGTTATCTCTATACATAAGTGGATGATGGTTCAGGGGTCAGAAGTGCTATTTAGTTTGAATCTCGTTCTTGAATTTTTCTGTATTTTGAGCATTGTCAACTTATCTATTGGATCGGTGTTTCATCATGTATATCATTTGTCTCCCTATGGTTGGCAATGAAATTGTGGTTCTGTTCTCGTTTCAACCCTGACTAATAATCGTTGCTAATACCTGCAAGTTCTTGTGGCCGTTCGAGTTCAGTGTTCAACCTGTGGAAATAACAATTCTTTATAAGTTAAGTAAAAGCAGACTTGTTACATGGTGTTCATTGTGAAATCCTTTCAGCAGATCTTGTACACAAGAATCTTATGTTGCAAAGTTAGCATAATTTTCAAGAAACTGATGTGCCTTAAGTTGCATATGATAACCTGCTAACTATACGTAGAAATAGTCACACCTTCGTACCAACAGCCTCTGCTTGCGTGCGATGTATTCATGATTTGCTCCTTTTCCGCAGAACTGAAACGGTCCAAGATGCAGTGGTGATTAGGTGTGGAGAAGTGAATACTCTCGTGGTGATTAGGTGCGGAGAAGATTCGGTGTGGAGAAGTGAATATTCTCTGTCCATAAGTTCTTCATTCATTCATAACCTTTTTAAGTTTCAGTTTCTTGTCTTCGTCATTCAAGGCCCAATTTACAAGTTTGCACATTTCATTAACTTTTGAGTTAGAAAGTTTTGCTTTCGACAGCAAACTAATGCTGAAATCGGGGAAAGGTTACCTTAAGTTTTTGAAGAATCTCTGATAATTCTGTAGGTGTTTGGTTAGTCATTTTATTTAGGAACCCTTCTAGGCAGCGAGGAAATGGGCGAGGGAATGAGTGGTCACACTCCTCTACCCTTTCCTCGCCATTTAGAATTTCCCTTTATTTGGGAAATGGAATCAGTTTCTCGTTATGTATATTGTTCGTTTGTTTGGTTGTCTATTTACTTACAGAAAATTAATTTTTATGATTGTTTTCTCACTACTCATGGGAATCCAAGTCCAAAATGGACAGCCATTGAAATCGTTACCCTGATTATCGGTCACAAGGACATGGTCCAAATATAATGTGTTCAGTACACCCTTAGTAAAACACAAATATGTGGCAACCAAATATCCCAAATGTACCCTAATTATTGGTCACAAGGACATGGTCCAAATATAATGTGTTGAGTACATAAAGTTTGTCAAGTTTTATTTTCTAGTTATATTTCCACATTGATAGTTACCAACCTAACCTAACAGTATCATCAGCTTTTCCTTACTTGGCAGCGGGGATAGAAAGGGAGAGGTAGAGGCAAAGAAAGTGACCCTGACAAGGACAAAGATCCCCCAAAGATTATAGAAAGTGAATTGACATGAAATTTTTTACTTGATTTTTTGGTTTAAAGACAAACAAAAGTGTACAAACAAATTGATGGATAGATATGTATGTGCGCTTTGTCCTAGAATCCCCCAAAACAAGCTTTCTTGTTTCTGCACTGCACCTCCCTCTTCCTCTCCTTTTTAGCTTTCTGTTTTTTAGGGCCTTGGATTTCACACTCCCTACAACCAACCACAACCCTTTCTTTGTATCCCTATCCAAAATCCCTTTTTCTCGGTTTTTCTTAGGATCTTCCTTTATTCATTATTATCAACCCCAAAAAAAAAAAAAAAAAAAAAAAAAAAAAAAAAAAAAAAATCCCCTCACCCAAAATGTTGCTTTCATGTGGTTGAAAATTGACTGACGGTTCAGTTTTTCATCCAAATCGAAAATTGAATCGACTTGATTGGTTGAAAAGTTTCGAATCGAAACTGAACCAACCAATTGAAACCCTATATAAAATCAAATTAATCAATTATTTTAAATATATTATATTATCTTTATATAAAATATATACTATTTATTATATATTCAGTAAGTTAATTTAAAATCACATAAAAATCGAAATGATAACATTGGTTTTGAATTTTTTACAATTGAAATGAATTTAAACCGAACCGATTGATTCAGTCGGTTTCATCGATTTAGTCACTTGTTTGTTCAATCCCAAGTTTACAACTGTGTTGGTACCCATTGGTGTGGTGACATTTGGCATGTCAACCAGTATTTTAGAAAAAATGGGTGGGACTACTAATTTTTTTTCTCAAAAGAAAAAACAAAAAACAAAAAACAAAAAAAGAAAAAATACAGGTTATGTCATGTCCATGTCTCATGATGACCATTGTAACCATATGATAATGACATAACATGTATGGTTAAGTGGCTTTGTTCTTATCCAAAGTATACCCCCGTGTTTTTTTTCAGTATTTTTGTCTTGAGTTTGAGTTTGAGAAAATGACCAAAATGCCCTCGTCTAGTGGAGGATCTGAGCAGTAATGGAACAGCCTGTTTGGTGTGATTTGCACGCAAAAGAAACGTTTTGGTATAGTAGGGGTAGTTTGGGAATTTGACCCTTACGATACGAAAAAAAAAAATTTGTTCTTCCGATTACTGTCCTTCACATGAGAGGACCGACCGCAAGAGGACGTAATTTTGTGGAGGGTGTTTTGGTAAAGTTAAATTTTTTAAAGATTTTATTTATTTGTCCGGTATTTAATTATGTTTTATTTGAGTGGATTAATGGTTTTAGGGTTAGTGTTTACCAATCGAATGTATGGTTTTTACTATAATCTTGAGTTGTGATATTACTTTATGTGTATCTCAAAGTTGTAAAAAACTCTTTTAACGATGTCACATCATTTTGATTGCAAAACATATTTACAAAACATGATTTTTTAGCCTCACTCATTTATAATTGTTGACCTCAAGCTCAATCAGTATTCCTGTAAGAAATTCTTTTGAATAAGCGATCAAAGAATTTTCTCCGAAAGAGCCGAGAATCAAGTTAGTATGTGATCAAAAGGAAAACGATCGAATATTCAAAATCTAGGGTTTTTTTTTCATTATTTTGGTTTAGATGCCATTTTTACATTTTAAATGTCATATTTTTGTAACGCGTATGGTTTTCATATCTAGTATTGGGTAATACGTAGAGCCTTCCGAGATGTATAATAAATGTAAATTATGTAGTTACTTGTAGTTGGAGTGTTACTCAATTAGTACGTGTTTGATCAATGAAACCAAATACATTTTAAATCCTTTATGTATATTCAGCTCACCGTAACAAAACATTTTAAACACGAGTTAATTAATAGACCAAATCCCTACACCATGGGGTAGACGATCTAAACTCTTTTCTCATTTAGAAATTTGTCGGCAACAAGTCATATAAGCCACATTTATATGAAAATATGTAAATAGACAACACTATAACAATAATGTTTGAAAAAGACAATGTTTGAAGCGATAGAGATACGTCTAATGAAGCGAAAAAGACAAAGACAAAGACAAAGACGAAAAGGAGAAGAGGAAGAGAGGAGAGGTGGTATTATAGGATGGGGCAATGGATGGGCACGTATGGCTTCGATAAGGAAACAAATATGGTGAGTAATAATCCTTAACGAGTTGTCGGACAGCTAACGATGCCAATACATAAAATACCAGAGGGAACACTACTGAAGAAAACTGATCCTGGAAGGATGAAGGGGTACCTTTTTGACGTAACCCTAAAATGGGATGCATAATACAAAGTTCCAAAGGGAACATGACAGCTCCTTTGATCTTAAGGGTCTTCTCACCAAATGCCTCTCCTCTGGAAAGTACAACAATGAAATCCATTTCCCCAATCTTTACATTGTCCCCTCTCTGCCTCTTGGACAAAAACTATGGGTATCTAGATATTAAATTACCTTCAACTAGATTTTTTTTTTTTTTTTGTTTGTAAAACAAAAATTTGTAATTGTGTTCTGGTATGGGTGAAAAACTTTTTTCTAGGATTAATTTCTTTAGTTGGTCAGTTTTGCATGAGAAGCTATTGACTAAAGATAGGTTAAGAAAAGAAGAATCCTCACAGGGAGTCTTTGTGTGCTTTGCAATGAATTTGATGAGACACTGGACCATTTGATGCTTCACTGTAGTTTTTCCAAATTCATTTGGAGCAGTTTCTTGGCGGAATTCGGTTTGAGTTTGAGTTTGATGTTTGAAGGCTCCATTTTAGATTGGCTAAGTTGGTGGTCTCAAGCTATTCCTTCCCGTCGGGGGGAGTGGTTATGGCGTAGGGTCCCTCACGTTCTCATGTGGTGCGTGTGGAAAGAAAGAAATAAAAGGGTATTTGAAGGACTCAACAGATCAGAGCACTCTATCTTTATCGAGATTAGAGAATTGTTGTGGACAGCATGTAATTTGTTTAGGGAATTGGGTTTTGACACTTTCATAGGGTTTTGGCATTCCTTGATATAAGAATGTTTCTCTTTGTAATTTGTTTCCCTTTCTTTCATTAATAAACCTCTTCGTGTTTGAACAAAAAAAAAAAAAAAAGGTAGGTTACAATTTGGGTATGAGAATTATCTTGTAAATTAGTAATTACAATGAAGCGTTTTCAACGGAAAGTAATGCATGAGTAATACACTGGAATAGATAATAGATAAAGTCTCGAGAGAAATGAAGTAGGAAGTGATCAGACGCCTTACACTCTTTTTACAAAACAAGGATAATATCATCTAACTACGAAAGAGAAATTTTATTTTAAAGAAAATTACTCAATTGTTAAAAGGATAAAAGTTGTTTTCGTGTCTATATCATGAAGCTACGAATAGTCATGTAAAGAATAGTCATGTAAAAGTCATGGAGGATTGACGATGATATCAAGAAGTTGAGAATATGACTTGAAACCGAGATAGGATGTTAGTGGAGTCCATGGTCCATTACAAATAGACTAAATACTTAGCATCTATATTAGGAAGAACGTGAAGTGAGAATATGAATTGAAACGGAGATAGGATGCTAGTGGAGTCCATGAAACATTACAAATAGACCAAATGCTTAGCATCTACATTAAGAAGGACGGGGAACTATCACTTTAAGCATGGGTAAAGTACCTATTCAGAATCATCGACATTTATCAACTTTATGTTTCGTCATGTCTTAAACTGATGCAACACATCACTAAGGCACCCCTACTCATTGTGCAAGCCAATTCAAACATGAAAGCTACATACATACATCAAGCTTCAATTATTATTTGTTGTCCTCCAAACCTAAATCCTAAATTAATATCCTGTCCAAAACTTATGTTATTACTTATTAGGCAACGTAACTTCTAAGTCAAGTCAATGATTCATTGAGTTGACTAACATTGACTAAAGTTTTCTCCAGGAAGTTTGCCAACTTTTTTAACCCTTTAGAAGACTTTGATGGACTTTTTTTTTCCTGGTTTGAAAGAAATTGATTGTAACTTATATGTGTGTGTGATAATTGGAGGGGTTCCTTTCAATTAGGTTAAGATCTCCTTCCATAGGGTTTCAAGCTACACCCCAAAATTAGGAAACCTCAAAAAGCAATTCTATAACCCCACAATGCATATTTTATAAGACAAATGTTCCAATAATGAGTCAAAGTGATGGTCTCAATAGGTTACCATAAGTCCAACTCTCTAATCCTTCATTAGTCCTCGAGCCACACCAAAGCACTAATATGAGTCAAACCTAACTCATCAAATTGGCCTAATTATATCCCTAATCACCCTATTATTCGATTTAATTAATCGAACACCTTCATATGAATCAGACCATTTGCGACATAATTTTGTATAGGTTACCTACTTGCCCCCATATCAAAATCACTCCTAATCTAAATATCTTACCAACTTTTTATCCTCCTGTGTTAAAGAGTCAGGAAGGTCACATTATAATATCCAAGAAGAAACATTGCCTGATTTATGGAGAACTTGTTCCGCAATTGCCCTACAAAATTAGTTGTGTTTTCGCGATCATTGTGTATTATTAGACTTAGATTATATTGGATTAGAAATGCGAGAGTACTGAAGGTGGGAAAGATCTATATATAATTATCATTTCGAGGCTATTGTCTTCACTTTTGTCTGTCTTTGATTCTTCTTCGCTTTGTTTCTCTCTCTGAGCTTAACATAGGGGGAGATACTACGTGTCGAGAACACCCATGTTTGTCTTCTTGACTGCCACCATATTTTAATTTGTTGAATTTAAATTTTTCATCAATTTTTCTTCACACAAGAACATGGTGGTCCTGCTCTATTTTCCAATTTAGTATTTCTTCGAGGTTTATTTATATTTTTACGAATACATTTTGATTGGCCATTGCATTACAATTCTAATAAAATTGCCATTTCAAATTGTTAAATTTTCATATAAGAAGTATGTTTAGGTTACCAAACAAGAGCCAAAAAAAACGCAAATATCCGTCACCCCTTTCATCACAAACATGGAATTTCGGTCATCCCTTTCGTCATAAGCATTGAATTTTTTTTTTTCAATTGAATCAAAGGAAATGCATCAAAGTTCATATAAAACTTGAGAAGATTCCAATTATTTTTTGTTTTGGAATCAATTTGATTGAGAAAATATTCATCAAATCATCAAGTAATACTAATCCTTGATTAGTAGGTCGAAGAGTTTAAATCAAGAACAATGTGATAATGAGATAATCTAGTTAATATTAATAATAAGTAACTTGAGCAAGATTAGATTAATATTATAGAAATTAATGAATGGATCATTATCGATAAGGATGGTTTGATCATTAACAAAGGCATAAATAACTGTAAATATTAAACAAATATTTTCCTTAAAACCCAGCTCGCTTTCAAAAAAAATATATATATCTTCCCTAGTTTCTACCAAAATATCCAAATCCAAGTACATGAGCTGATTTATATTGTTCTATTCCAACTGGTTGACTATAAACAATGGGTGTTTTCACATTTGATTGAGAGTTTTATTGTTAATTCTAATCAACTAGAGAATTTTTAATGAAATAGACCTTAATGTTTTTTTGTTTTTTTTTATTACTTAAAGTATGGAAAATATGTTTGATTTACTATAAGAGATGACATGTGAATTGAACACATCTTTTTCAATCCATTTTTGTACATAAATAGTTTTGTCTATTATAATCGATCGTGCTCAAAGCACTAAGGATTAGTTTGTTTCTTCAAAAGTTCTAATTTTAATTTTAATTGGCATAGAAAGTTTTGAAAATTGTTAGCGTATCATAAGTCCAAAGTTTGAACCTCTCAAAGTTTAAAAGCATTTAAATGGTGCGCGCCTTTAAAAAAAAAATTTGCTTTTTAATGAATAAACACTTTTCTTGAAAACAAAATGCACTAACTAAAGTTATGTTTCCAAAAAAAAAAAAAAAAAAAAAAAAACTTTTAGAAGCTTTTGTAACAAGCAATTTGATTTGCCAAGTCATTGAATGCCAATCAAAATGCTGATCCAAAATCATCTTTAGTAAATGATTAGTATTAAAGTTTTTCATTCATTTTTTTGTATAGCACTCACTAAATTATGATACATGGGGGATGTATCCAATGCCCTTATTTTTAAGATAAAAATGTTGTTGATAATCTATAAAGTATATTGATTTCATTGCGTTAATTTGTAACAACTTTCAAAACAGTAACATTTTTTAGTCGTAATAGTTTAACAAATAATTTCAAGTTAAAATTAAATTTAGTAAAAAAAAAAAAAAAATAGTTAAAAAAATACAATAAATTTGATCACTATGAATAGTATTATTTGTAGCATCATACTATTCATGGTGATACAATTATTATATCATTTTATTCATTAAAATGTGTAAAATTATTTGGTGAATTGTTACAGCTCAAAAATAATATCGTTTTGGAGATTGTTAAAAAAAAAATTCAATTTAGTGTAGTGTTTAAAATGAAAATATAGAAAATCGGGTCTTTGTAATCAGGTTGATATGACGTGATCTTGAAAGTGAATTTATGTATTTCGAGATTATAAAAAACTTCCTCTAATGATGCCGCATTATCCTAATTTCCTAACTTAACTCAATTTAAAGATATTCCAATGATTAACAAAATATCATTAAAAACAAACTTCTAAAGAGTTGCCAAACACAACCTAATAAAAAGGATAATTATATTAGTTAAGTGAAAGGAGGATTATTATTATCAAATATCAACATCAATCCACCGATCCAAATGGTCTAAATCAATGATTAGCTTAGGCCACTCACTATGACCCTACATTGAAATCGACATTAGAGTTAATTAAATTTAAACCATAATCCAATGTGCATGAGAACCCCACATTTCACTATTTCATACTCAATCAAATAATCACAACCATACAATCCACGTCGTCTATTAGATCATTTGCTCGTCGTAATCAAATTTTTTTATATATCTCAATCAAATCATCAAAACTATTTAACAAAAATACACCGGTGTTTTACTATTCATAAGGAAATTCATTTAGAACCCTACAGATCCGCGACGTAAACATTACAAATCAAATGACAAAATAATGTATCCCCTTTGAAATATTTGTTTTGGATTTAGGGTATAGATTAGGGTGTGGGGTGCCCTACAAACTTACGTGAATGTCTCTAACAACAATTTTGTTTTAGTTAACAAAAGAAAACATTAAGAACAAATCCCAGACAAGATGTCCCCACAATGATATCAACGGTTCATATTTTCTAAATAATTAGTCATTTTCAAGAAAATTACACGTGTATGGCCCACATGAAGTAGTGACGTGTCCAGTTCCAATGAGGGAACCCAATCATTGTCGAAACCGTTTTTTTAGCCCCTCCCCTCTTAATTAATTATTATTACTAAGTACACCACCAACTCCTCTAATTTTATTTTCATCTTTCTCCTCTTGTGTTTCATCGACGTTTAAAAAAACCCTTTAATTTTACTTAACGAAAATTCCATGGCTTTTATTAGTAGTGTAGTTTAAGCAACCGTTCAATAGTTACTAAGGTGTCACCGTTGCGGTTTGGGAGATGACTAACGCACGCTTATCTCTTAACCCTTCCAACCTCAAATACCATCGGTAGATTTATGATTTCATTCGCTACAAGTTTACTGTTCAATTTGGGAAGTGATCTAAGGCATCATGCTTATCCATTAACCCTTTCAACTTCAAATGTCGCATGGTTTAAGCTTAGAGTTGTGTTTTCATTATTATAAGTCTATCGCTGAGCTGATACTCCATTAAACTGATACTCCCATTGTCATGTGAGGGCAATAAAAACGAAAATATAAAAAGTGATGACTGTGGAATAGTGGGGACAACTCATGTCATATGTGCATCCATAACATATTATGTGTTAAGAGTAGGACATCCACATAACAGTGATGATGAGCAAGAAGAAATGCATGGGGATGGCATGTATGGTGGGGTGGTGGAAAGTGGTGCGGGGGTAATGATTAAGAAAAAGGGTGTCAATACAATAAATGAGGAAAATAAGTAAAATGAATTCAACTGCGCAGCCATAGCCGCCATTTCCCTCTCTTCTATTTTTGTGAAATCATTATTATTATTATTATTATTATTCATTCCCAGAGAGAGAAAAATAAAACTTCTAAAGAGAGAAAGTCTTGTAAAAATCAATATAATTATATAAGAGTGAGAGAAAGAAATCGAGAAAGAAGAACGAAGAAGTTTTCAAGAAGTTTTCAACAAATTTCTTTTGTTTTTTTGAAAAAAGAAGGCAAGTCCAGCTACCCCCACAGCCCCATAAAAAAGAGTGTCTCTTTACACGTGATTCAAGCCTCTCTATATATATATATACCTATATCATCATCTTCTTCAAAACCAAAACTTCAAACTCAAAAACGAAGACTGACTTAGCAAATTAGTAAAGAACAGATGGGAGAAATTATGATAAGAGTGAGAGAGTATGACCCAGAAAAGGATCAGTATGGAGTAGAACAAGTTGAGAGAAGATGTGAAGTTGGTCCAAGTGGAAAGATGTCTCTCTTTACTGACTTACTTGGTGATCCTATTTGCAGAGTTCGTCATTCCCCTTCTTATAACATGTTGGTGAGTATATTTATTCTTCAATTTACTTTCATACACTTGTTTTTTGTGCACTTTTGTTTTGTGAATAGAGATTTTAAGAGTTTCGATTTTTTTTTGTGTCTAAATCAGGTAGCTGAGAGAATTGGTAAAGAAAATGAACAAGGCAAAGAAAATAAACAAAGCAGAGAAATTGTAGGTCTTATTAGAGGATGCATCAAAACAGTTACATGTGGTAAAAAATTCTCTAAAAATGGAAAGAACTCTACCAAGGCTTCTCCAATCTACACCAAAGTTGCCTACATCTTAGGCCTTCGGGTTTCCCCTTCTCACAGGTACTACTACTACTACTACTACCTTTTCGACTCTTATATTTTCATTTTCCATTTAAAAAACCCATACAAGTTTTGGAGATTTTGTCATTTTTTTTTTTTTTTTTTGCTATTTTTATCATAATCTCAAAGCACCCCATTAAACCTCAACCATTCTTCACTAAAACCCATATTTTTAATTTTCTTGTTTCATGCTCTTTTTCCCTTTGTTGTTGTTTTTTTTTTTTAAATAATTTTACTTTTATAATAATGGAAAGTACCCATTGAAGCTTAAGACCCATTTTATTATATTCTACCAAACCTTATTTTTGAGCAACTTTTTTGGGAAATTGAAAAGTCCCCATTGTTGAAAAATCAATCATTAACAAAACCCATATTTTTTTTTATTTTCAGGAGACTCGGCATTGGGTTCAAATTGGTTGCTCAAATAGAACAGTGGTTTAGAGAAAATGGTGCAGAGTACTCTTACATGGCAACCGATTTAGACAACAAAGCTTCAGTAAAACTCTTCACAGATCGTTGTGGCTACTCAAAGTTTCGGACCCCATCGATACTGGTTCAACCCGTTTTCGCCCACCGGGTCAAGACATCTAAACGGGTCAGAATATATGAACTCAGTCCTTCAGAAGCTGAAACTCTGTATCGAAAACGATTCTCCACCACTGAGTTCTTCCCTCGTGACATTGACTCAGTGTTGAACAATAAGCTCAGTTTGGGTACTTATGTTGCTGTGCTTTCAAAGACTTGCGACGATGTCGATAAATGGGTCGGAGCTGACCGGTTTCTATCCGACCCGCCCGAGTCATGGGCGGTTTTGAGTGTGTGGAACTGTAACGATGTCTTTCTTTTAGAAGTGCGAGGTGCATCACGTTTGAAACGCGGGATCGCTAAGACGAGTCGACTCGTGGATCGGGCGTTTCCGTGGCTAGGGATTCCATCGATTCCCGAGTTGTTTCGGCCATTCGGGTTACATTTTTTGTACGGACTGGGTGGTGAGGGCACCCACGCGGTTAAATTAATGAAAACGCTATGTGGGTTCGCTCATAATCTCGCTAAGGACCGCGGGTGCGGTGTAGTAGCAACAGAGGTGGCAAATAGCGAGCCGCTCAAATTAGGGATTCCACACTGGAAAAGCTTATCGTGCGCCGAGGACCTTTGGTGTGTAAAAAGGTTTGCTGAGGACTATAGTGATGGTTCTATTGGTGATTGGACTAAATCTCCACCCGGTTTGTCTATTTTTGTTGATCCTAGAGAGTTCTAATTTCAACCAAGGAAAAAAAAAAAAAATTACTAGTGATGGGATGTGAAATTATGGGATTTTTTTTTGTTTGATGTTGATGTTTATCATCGTTAAAGCTCATTCTCGATATTTTTGGGGGCGTTGGAGTTTAGTTTAACAATTTTGACGATAGGAAAAAAAGTTGAAGAGGGAAATGGAAAAAAAAATAGTAGTGGGGGGAAATGTGGTTTACTGAGTTTCTATCATCATCATCAGTGTAATCTGACTATCAGCATGTAAGTTATCTAAATGCTTGTTTTGCACTTTTGAATTTATCATTTCGCTATAAAAGACTTTGCTTAGAGAAGCGGAAGGAACAAGTATTACTCGTGTAAATGTACAACAATACACCACACCTTTCATGACTTTAGTAGAATACTCGGTGTTAAATACTTTCAAGGAGAACTCCGTAGGTACTTTAAGGATTGTCATGCGAGTTATTCTACATGGTGAGGAAACGAGCGAGGGGGGGAGAGAGGTGGCGGAGTGGGGACTATTCATTTTTTTTGATATGCGTGCATAAAAAAAATGGCACGCATCTGAGGGAGGTAAACGATTCCCACCTCACCACCTCCCTTCCCTTGCTCATTTCGTCAACATTTAGAATATCTGTTGTCATGCACAAGCATTACTTGAAATGAGAATTTTCCTATACGCCATGATTGGAAAATAAAAGACCTAATAGATTTCAAAGTTTTCTTTTATAAGGGGAGAAATTCTAGGTGTCGAGGAAACCAGCGAAGAAATGAGTGAGGGGAGGGAGGTGGCGGGGTGGGAACCATTCACCTCCCTTGAGATACACGCACCAAAAAAATGATATGCATCTCGAGGGAGGTGAACGATTCCCACCCCGCCACCTCTCTCCCCTCGCTGGTTTCCTCGACACCTAGAATTCCTCAATGAATAATCTTCTAAATTAGAATATGGATACTCAGGTATGGCATTTTGATATCATTCGGTATAGTTATACTCCATAATATATGTGGGATGGTATGGATCAAATTGAATCGTTCGGAAGAGCAAGCTTAATTCGAATGCGAGTGACTGACTGGTTCGCGGAAAGGGGCTACATGCGACTTGTAGTCAAATAATATAATAGAATAATAAAAAAAATTAAATAAATAAATGAAAAAGTAAAGCAAGGGTTTGTTTGTTGGGATATAAAGACTTGGTTAAAAATATGATTAGATTACTTTGTTTGTTGGGAGTTGCTTTTATGGAAGGTGTGTTTGATGTGAAGCAATAAGCATTTTTAATAGTTGGATTTAGCAGTTGTGGGTTTGCTTTCTAAACTCCCTATCTATAATATAAATAACAAGAAGACAAAAGTAGAGGGTGACCCTTCACTTCCCTTACCCATTTTAATGGGGGAATTCCTCCCTTTCCTCGACATAGAATCGCTCTCTCCTATGGGAAATTCTAAATGTCGAGGGAAAGAGCGAGGAAACCAGCGAGGTAAACGAGGTGGCGGAGGGTGAATTGTTCATCTCCTCGAGATGTTTTTCGCGCACACATCTCGAGGGGGTGAACGGTTCACCCCCCGCCACCTCGTTTACCTCGCTGGTTTCCTCGCCCTTTCCCTCGACACATAGAATCGCTCTTCTCCTATTCTTGTTTTCTTCTTATAAGGACTTTTTATCTTTTCCCTTGATTTGATGTTTTGGTTTGTAGGGTCGAAAATTGAACCGTCGTGAATCGAATCGGTTTAGGTTGGTTTTAAAATTTTTAAACTAAAATCGAATCAACCATTAACAAAATCGATTCGAAATCGAACCGATTCTAATTTATGTAAATCGTAATCGATCGAATCAAAATCTAAATAAAATCGAACCGACTGACTATTTTAAACATATTGTATTATTTATTATATATATTCGGTCGGTTCGGTTTGGTCAGTTAAAATCATATAAAAATCAAAAATCGAATCGACCACTTCGATTTTGAATTTTTTAAAATCGAAACTAATCCGAACTGAATTTAAACCGAACCAATCGATTCGGTCAGTTTGATCGATTTTTTATTCAGCCCTATTGGTTTGGACAATCTTGATGAACTTTTTTGTTTTTTTCCCTATAAAAATCACAAAATTAACTAAGAAAAAAATTTATTATAATTATTTTGTCGCGGATAAATTAGGGAAGGGACGCGTGATTAATCCCTCACTGAAAAAAAACGCTAACATGGGTCTAGTCCCTCTTGAAAAATGTTTTGGGGAGGATTTGACGTATATCTATAATTCATGTGTTCAAGGCAACAAAGGAGGTGGGGGTGCAAGATA
Organism: Berberis thunbergii; assembly: GCA_003290165.1. Taxonomy (NCBI): domain Eukaryota; kingdom Viridiplantae; phylum Streptophyta; class Magnoliopsida; order Ranunculales; family Berberidaceae; genus Berberis; species Berberis thunbergii. The sequence continues at coordinate 237,191 of QNQO01001352.1, read as the reverse complement.
ATTAATTAGTGATAATGAAAACAAAAATACGATAATACAAGTTGTTATAGACTCAATAATGATATGATTACGATAAAAGATATTAACATAGGATTTACTCGACATCAAATTTAACATGTATACAGGGGCGGACCCAAGATTTTAGTCAATGAGAGGGAATGAAAAATACTTATTAGTTGATAATAGTAGTTATCAATGATAAAACCAAATTTTTTTTTTCTACCTGAGCTAGTTACTAATAAAAAAAATACAGTGCATATATCAAATTGGATTCAGTGTAGTCTAATTTTAAACCAAAATAAGTTCACTATCAATAACCTTAGCAAAGAACAAACGAGCATTATAACTAGAATATATAACTAATATCACAAAAGAGTTTGTCTAGGCCGTCAGACTTTAAAGACATTTTTTTGTTAGGTTAGAGCATTTTTACCTCTTTTCCTTAAAATACAACCACAAACATTATCTATAGAATGGGTAGAAGTGTAAAAAATCCAAAACCTGACAAAAAAAATAGCTATAAAGTCTGACTGTCTGGAATTGGAAATCACAAAATAATTAAGATAAGTATTTAGGTGAAGCTATTTTTTTTTTGAAATTTGCGAAACTAATACGATCATGATACAATTTCATAGAAAAAATAGTTTATATGAGGCTCAAATTTTGTACGAGTTGGGTAATGGTATATATTTTCATTGAATTCTATAATTATTATTTTAGATATTAATTTTAAATATATTTCTAGAGGTTTTATACAACTTGTGAAAAAACAATTCATTTCTTTAATATTAATAATTTTTTATTAAACTAAACATTTTTTAATGTTTGCAATTACTAATAAAATTGCATTAAAATAACATAAAAATGCACTCGAAGAGTATCAAACTTGGATCTTTTACTAAAAATGATAAATCTCCAACCACTACACCAACAAAGATATGTTGGTGAAAACACAATTAATTTCTTAAATGTTAATAAATTTTTATTAAACTAAACATTTTTTTATGTTTACAGTTACTAGTAAAACTGCATTGAAAATAAAATAAAAATGCACTTGAAGAATATTGAACTTAGGTCTTTTACTAAAAGAATGTCGAAAGAAGGAGAGGACGAAAAGAAGAAGGTTTGAGAAGGTAAGATCCCGCGCTTCTCTCTTCTCACAAACCTCTTTCACTCTCTGTAATCTCCTCTTCGCTTCTTCTCTCCCACCACCGACCACCCACTCCCCCATTTCAACCACCACCTTCGGTCGGGATGGTGTTTCACTGTCATTAAGAGGAGCTAGAGGACACTTCATATCCTCCTCTCACACTTAGCTTCTTCTTCTTCCTCAATTCTCTCTGCCATCCCCAACCTAGAACCCACACCAGCAACACCATCTTCCTCCACCTCCGCCACTGGGCGCCTATCTATAATGAGTTTTTTAGAAGTGGTCACTAAATAGAGGAAGAGCTCGGTTGAATCGATTTGAGATCTTCATCATCAGATGGGTTCTTCTTTCTTCTTCTTCTTCCCCTCGGTTCTCATTATCTAATCTCATCAAATGAATTCGTTTTTATTTGATTGAAATGTTTGGGATGAGATTTGGTTGTGTTGTAAGTTTGATTTTGGACTAAGTTTTATTTTTATTTTTTCAGATCTCTTTCGCTTTTAAGATCTTTTTTTTTCCAGAAAATGAAGAAGCTCGTGAAGGAAATGAAGAAGCTCAAACTCTCTCTCTCACTAAACCAAACCAAACATGTCATCGTTTCTCATCAGAGGTGTGTTTCTCTTCTTCTTCTTCTCCATTCTCTTATTCGCTATTAGGGTTTCGAATTTTTGATCTTTTCTTCAATACCCATTCTTCGATTTGGTCAATATATGATCAACAATACAGGTTCATTGCTATTATGTTTCATTCTGTAATTTCTTCACATATTTGGTGTGCAAGTAGGGTTTATTGTGTCTGTTGTCTTAGCTTTTTCATTATCTGTTGATTTTCATTGTAGATCTGTTTGGGGTTCTTTTTTTTTTATTTCATTCGAAGATTGTTAACTCTGTGGTGCAATTTACGTTGAAAATATGTGATGGGTTGAGTTTCTAGGCGTTTTTCCTTGGTTTATGGACTTATAATTGTTTTGGATGATAGAGTTGAAATGGGTTTTTGATTTAGAAGGTTTTTGAGACGTAACTAAAGAATTGGTTGATGGTTTTTTGCAGGTACTTGGATGGGTGGGAGGGGTAGGTAGCAAAGCTGAGGTTTCGTTGATCTTGGAGATGAAAAGGGTGTCTCAATGGCTGATAATTGGGATTTCAATTGGGGTGGTGATTGGAGTACTATTGGGATTTCAGATAGGTAGTAGCAGTTCTGATCTCTTCTCCTCACTCTCTCCTTTCATTATTCAATTCGGTGGAGGAGGAGGAGGAAGAGAAGTGAAGCCGAAGAGGAAAAGTAAGATCCTTATTCTTCTTCTTCTTCAGATCTGAAGAACACACAGTTTGTTTTTATTTTTATTTTTTTTCAGATGTCTTCACTCTTAAGATCCTTCTTCTTCTTAAATTTTTTTTTCAGATCTCTTATCCTTACTCTCTCATTTCATTCCTCTATTCGGTGGAAGAGGAGGAGGAGAGGTGAAGCTGAAGAGGAAAATGAAGACGCCTTCACAAATAGAGTTGGTGAGTGATTGATTGGTTGAAGATTGCAATGACCCTCGCGCTCTTCTCCTCACTCTCTTAAGATTGCTTTAATGAAATAGAGCTATTTCATTTGTATCTAGAGCTTTGAAGTTGGAGTGAGTTTTTTTTTTTTTTTTTTTTTTTGTGGTTGTTATTTGGTTTGATGACCTCGTGTTTCCAAATGATGAGTTAGTGACTACGATGTTTCAGGTTCCATTCATGCCGAACTTGGTGCGGGTTCAATCACAGGGTCATTGCAAGTTCAAATTGTTAGTTCACTTCATTTGGGGAAAGAGGTAGAGCTTCCAACCTACTTTCAAATCTCAGCCATGGAAAAATTCCTTTAAGAGCTCAGGACTTTGTTTATATACTCGATTACTATGCAAGATCTCCAGATCATTTCGTGAGACTTCGATAAAATTTAAAACCATAGTCTTCATTATTTTTATTGATATGCTTCACTAGCATGTCTAGGGTTATGGTTTGAGCTACATATACTTACTCAACTCTGTTGAAATATTCTTATCATTAGATAGTTTCAAATTAAAGTAGTGTCTGGGCATTAGTCCATTATCTTCACAGTTTAAATTGTATTTTTTATAAATTTCTCCAATTGTTTGATGGTTGTACATTTTCATGTGTTGGAAGATTTTGTGTGTTTTTAGGTTTTTGATTTGATTGTTTGTTTAGGGTTTTGATTTGTGTGTTTTTAATTGGAAACAGTGGAGACTTATCCACCGGAATCGTTGAGGGCGGAGTTGTCGGTGAAATACGGAAGCAAGAGCTATAGAGTTTGTTGATGCACAGTTAGGGGAGCGTGTTAGAGAAGATGGGCCGATACTTGGGATGAAGTTTGATCCATTGCCACCTGATGCTTTTGGTGCACCAATAGGTATGACACGACAATTTTCATATTTGAATTGTTTTGCTTATTTATATCATGCAATGTAGCTTTAATATCTATAGCGTACTGGGTATCATAGAGATTAATTTGGTGTTGTTTTTTTAATGGGTTCAAAGAGATTAAATAGTCGTAAGATTCATGCAACGTCTCTCAATCTCCAATAGTCTAAAAACCCAATTGCAATTATTCGATAATTCCGTGAAAGTACGATGTACTCTGTAGTAGTGCCAACGGCACGAGTATTACACTAGTGTTAACTAAAAGAGGAAAGGTAATACATAAGATTTGCAAATTATATACTAACATAGGTTTTGCTTGAGGAAAATCTAAGTTATATTAGGACTTTAATATCAATATCGTCATCATCTACCGACTGATAACAAATAACGAAAAATAGATGAAAATGCCTAAAATCAGCTTTATTGATATGTTTAATTACTATGTAATAGAAAGCACGTCTCATTCATATATACCGTTGTTAGGGTATGTAGATTTTAATTGATAAGCTCAAATCCGACTCATTGCCATCCCTAATATGTTAGGTTACACTAGCGCAAAGTAGTTGGGCATCTTTGTCATTTCACATCATTTTGGTATGGTACAAGTGATGGTACAAGTGATGGTACATGTGATTTGAGCGGAGAACAGTGAAATTATGAACAAGTTTGAGAATTGTACCTCTGCTCTTGATGATCCATTCATGTAAGTTGATGAAAGCTTGGAATTTAGTAGAAAAGAAAAGAGACTCCTCTCCCCCCTCACCTCACTAAAGTGGTGTGATTGTTTTTCAATCTCAATGTGGCGAAATTGAAGGGTCAACTACTTGAGACAAGATAGCATATATTTGGTTCATGGCAATATCTATAGACATATCTTGTTTGTGATCCATTCAATCATCAGTGGTAACAAATAGGTCAAATATATATGGCCACTAAAAGTGGTTTTCCATTATCAAACCCTTAAACGACATATGGATTGAGACAATTGGGAAGTTAGGGTTTATTTGAGGGGTGAGTTCAGATCGTTTGCACCATGGCTAAGAGATTTTAGTGGTTTCAATTCATAAGAAAATAAAGAGTCACATCAGGTTTTAATAGTTAAGAAGAAATTATAATAACCTGAGTAGATTATTTATTTATTTATTTATTTATTAATTACGGAGTATGGATTTTACACCAAACATCATAGTTTAAACTATTTCAAAATTTTGTCACTTGGACATGAACTAATATTTTCTTTATTTTTTGAGTGAGGTTAGGAAACCATGTTTTGTAAATATGTTTCGTAATCATGATGATGTGACGTCGTTAAAGGAGTTTTTTACAATTTTTAGATACGCATAAAATCTTCGGAGATTTCATCATTCTTTCCAGATCATGACACGTCATCCTGTTTACAAAACATGGTTTCCTAGCATTTCTCTTATTTTTTTATTGACAGATGATATACAAAAATACCTTATATTAAGTGAATTCATAAAACAATAACTTGCTAGAGCATCCATAGTCGTTGTCTTGATAAATAAGAATTTTTCAAAATAAAGCTTTGTCTTAGATTATGGGCTTGCTTATTAGTCCATCTTACTAAAAATAATAAAATATTTATCATTACCATTTACATCACCTATACGAGAAAAAAAAAAAAAAAAAGGTCGCCTTATCCTCGTTTAGCGAATATAGATCCACCTACGAACTTATTGTTAAAGCTCGATATAAATCACAAAGTTACATTTGAAATTCATTAATTTGTTTTTCGAATGAGATCCAATACTTGTCATGAATGAACTAGAAAATAATTTCGAGGATATTTCATCGTATCTTCTTTATCATTTCATATGTGAAAAAAAATTTGTAATAAAGTAGATGAAAAAGAGTGTCGGAAAGGTGTTATATTTGCACGAAAGCCATGGAAAAATCACAAACTTTATATAATGCACATTGATTCCATCGACATTTTTGAATAACATAACAACCTCAAACTTGCCCAAATTAATAATGAAAGCATATTTTATAATGTGCATGGGACCTATGTGTACTTCATGGTGGAGTTTTGACATGCCGGCATTATCTAATAATTTGTGTTCTCATTTATCCCTAAATATTGGGTCATTGTTTTGCTATAGTTTAAACTTTTATTATTATTATTATATTAATTCTTTTATCTTCTTAACCTGTTCTATTCTAAATGTCATCGGCAGAATTCAAACATGAAATTGTTATTTCATTGACTACAAGTCTACCGTTGAGTTGGTACCTTTATTGCCTCTACAGTTTAACCCTAAATTTGATTATTAACAAATTATCATTAAATTTTTATTTATTATTTTTTGTTTGTTAATTTCAAAATCTGATTAAGAAGATCGCATTGCTTGGAGAACCAAAATTCAAGTAGTCGATCCCGAAAATCTTGAAAATAAACTTTAATGATGATGATGATGATGAATTTCAAAATCTGATTAAATTAGACTCTAGAGTGGGAACTAAAAAAAAAATTCATGAATAAATGTGAAAATTCAGTGCAATTTTTTTTTTTTTTTTAGTGGGCTGTCACCCACAAATGTAGTATGTTAAATTGGATAAAAACAAATGAAGGAATCCACACGTGGCAGAACTTAAAGATCCTCTTGAAAAAATGCTATAAGTTAGTAGTCCACCCAATATCACTTTTTTCTTCCTTTCTTAGTTTCGAAACATGAAGTGACACTAAATTTAGATTCCCCATTATCCCAAACCAGGGGTGGAAGTGCGCACTAAGTGTACGTAAATAGAAAAAGAGGGAGTAGGTCAATCACGGTTGACATCTGTTGACGATGATCAATGAGATGTTAAGATAGAGTTGGTTTAAATAGTTTCATATCAACTAAGGTGGAGTTGTTATCTAAAAATATAAAGACTTGTCCACTCCTTAATAGTAATGAGACATTTTAAGATAAAACATCACGCCACATAGCCCCCCTAACATGAGATTCAGAGGGCAATCAAAAGGGTTGCAATCTCCTGTGAGAGGAAAAAGAGAGGCTAGGGGATCTCGTATGTCGAGAAGATGAGGAGAACGGAGAGGGAAAGGAGGAAAAATCATAGGGAAGGAGACGACAGGAAAATGATGAAATTTTGTAATATGCGTGAGCGTGCCAAAGCAAAAAATTGACGAACATACACGTAAATAAAGAAGTAGATGAAGGCATTCTCGGATAACCAAATTTCTAACTCATTTAAACACATCAATTTTTGAATTTTCGTTATAGATATAGAGAAAAAAAAAAAACAATAAACAAACAAACAAAATTTTCTCTCACATTTGCTTTCAATTTCACTGTTGGAAGCCCTAATTTGTTGAAAAGTAAAAATTAGGGTTAGCCAAGTTTTGGATTGTAATTTTAATATTTAACCTTAATTTTGTTAATAAGTACAAATTAGAGTTGGTCATCATTCCCGAATTTTCTTTTTAAAAACAAGTCTTATACCAGTTAGCTTAATTAGTAAGACTTGTAGTAAAAATATTACAATTTAAGATTGAACGTTATCGCGAGATATGATTCCGGAATCAATCAATAAATTTAAAATTCCCAACCCTTGTTACCTCTACTTTCTCTTTCCGCTCTTTATTTGAACAAACGATAACATGTCATAATTAACAAATTATTATCAATGATCAAAACTAGACTCTGGTATGTCAAACAAAGAGCATTTCCTTTCAATTGCATTGTTGTAAAAATAGTACTACAAAACCATAATTTATCAATATGTACAAATTAGGGTTAGGCAAGTTTTGACTTAAATTAGTTATCTTTTTTGTCATTTAGATCTAAGCTTTAACCTAAATTTTGTTAATAAGTACAAATTAGAGTTGGTCATCATTCCCGAATTTTCTTTTTTAAAAACAAGTCTTAGTCGGTAGACCTATACCAGCTAGCTTAATTAGTAAGACTTGTAGTAAAAAATATTACAGGTTTAAGATTGAACATTATCGCGACATATGATTCCAGAATCAATTAATAAATGAAAAATTCTAGGGGTCGTGGGAGGGAACGAGGGAGGGAGCGAGGGATGGGGTGGTAGCCGCTCATCCGCTTCGAGATAAGATCCATCACGTATCTCCAATCCGATGCGTTTATCTCGAAGCGGATGGGTGGTTACCACCCATCCCTCGCCCCTTTTCCCTCGCTCCCTCCCTCGCTCTGTAGCAAAGCTCTTAATAAATTTGAAATTCCCAACCCTTGTTACCTCTACTTTCTCTTTCCGCTATTTATTTGAACAACCGATAACATGTCATAATTAACAAATTATCATCAATGATTAACATAGACTCTAGTGTGTCAAACATAGAGCATATGCTTTCAATTGCATTGTTGTAAAAATAGTACTACAAAACCCTAATTCGTCAATGTGTACAAATTAGGGTTAGGCAAGTTTTGACTTAAATTAGTTATCTTCTTTGTCATTTAGATCTAAACTTTAACCTAGACTTTGTTAATAAGTACAAATTAGAGCTGTACCTCACTCCCAAAAACTAGTTTTACTTTCTATCATGCAAGGGAAGAAAATTTAGGGTTGATAAATGGCATTGACTTGGAAAAAAATTTGTGGGTGGTTAGGTATTAGGAAGGTAAGGAGGAAATTAACTATATATTAGAGTCAAATTGGGTTAGTATCCTTTGTTAGTCTTTTCTTTCATGACACTAACTTCAAATTTTTTGCTTAAATTGGTTTTCTAATCCTTCCTTTTGGGTTTTGATTATGTTAAGGTCTTTTTAATTTTTTGTGGAGCTTTATAAGATTAAAGGTAGGTGTTGCGGCCTTTGTGTGCACTTACTTTTGCATGGTAGGATTCAAAAATTTCCTTACTTACCTAAATGCTACCGACAGGGTTAGAACCCTGAATTTGTGTTACCATCCGCCACAAGCCTACCAGTTGAACTAGTACACCATTGCGAATATTAAATTTCAACATCATTAAAAAAATGGTTATTAGAAGTGAATGAGCATGCAAAATGCAATAAGGCCTAGGCCCATTATGAAGTGGGCCAGAACTTTCAGTTTGGAATGCAACATAATTTGAATGGGCTAGAATTTGAGTCCAATCTGGGGGCTACAAGTCTTGAATTTTCTGTTGTAGTAAAACTTGTGTCTCAATACCTTGAACATCACTACTATGTGACTAATCCTTTCGAAGATTACACATTTATGATGAGTGTATGAATAGGTTTAGGAACGAGCACGTCGTCGATTACACATTACTATAAATGATCTTTGCGTCGTGCTATATCAATTAAAAAAAAACTATCGAAAAATATCATCAAACGTCGCATTTTCTATTTTGCAATGAAGAAACTTCACAGTTCAACAGTTACTCTCTGGAAGATAGAAAAAGATGATTCCATTTACCATTTCATTTCTTCAAACTACAAGGTGTCAATGTAGTAGAATTACAATCTAACAGATGTGCAACAAAAACTGGTTATATTATATCCCAAAACAACAACAAAAGTCCTTACCAACAAAAACTGGGTTATACTCTTCAAACTTTGATATTTCTTGATGAACAAGACGACCTTACCAGCAATGAAATTTCATCAAGATTACTCTTAAGCCACATACATTTTGTTTTGGCTCAAAAGTCTCATAAACATTTCCTATCTTGTTTCATCAACCCATGGCATTGGGAACATGTCAGCAATTCTGAACTTCCTAATGTCAAGGAATGATAGAGATATAACGAGCGAGATAAGCAAACCAACTCTACTCTACTACCTTTCTCTCTTCTTCCTCGTACTAAGATACTGAAAATCTCCTATTCCTTGAAGGTGTCGACTTGGTTTCTTCTGGGATTGCAGAACCAGGGCTCTCAGACGTGTCAGAGCTACTATTCCCATCTTGTGATCCTTTGCTTGACCAAAGCTTCGTAAATATTCTTTTTGACATAAGTAGTCCTTTCATCTTAGTCACAGCAGCTTTTTCCACACTAGTTTTATCGCCTACCTCGTTCTTTACACTTCTCCCACCTCCCATCCTCAAGGTCGTCAGCTCCCCCTTAAGGGCCTTGAGTTCCTCTGTTGTGGGGACAGCATCCCAATCCTCCTCAGTGTTGGTGGTTGTAGTCCTTGAGCTACCGTGGGAACCTCCATTTTCATGTGGGAGTAATGCTCTGAGGCTCCCAGGGAGGTAGGGTGTAGAACCTCCGCCAGGAGATGCGGCTTCCCTGACCTGTTCAAAGAAGAGGACTTGGACAACAACCCGCAATGGTAGTCTTTCATTTTGTACGGCGTGCATGCATGCATCTGCTGTTAACTTCTTGCAGTCCATCAACCTGCAGATCTTCTTCCTCTCACTCTTGGTCACCCCTGGGTGCTCCTGTGCCAGAAATTAACAGTTTACAATTAAGTACACGCCAACAAGTGTAATTAGACTTCTTAATCAGCTAGCATCCTTGGACTTAAAAAGAGAACTATATCCATCAAAGTTCATCAAAATAAAAAACAAAAGGAGAACACTCAGGCAGTTAGACAACAATTTGGGACAAGAATTTCAGTAGTCACCCTTTAATTGGTCTCTACTGGTATCCAATATGGGGCATATGTAATGTGTCTCGGGACAGCTAGACCATTATGGCCCAATTTCGACAAGATTAATCCCTCAGTGAGGCATGTTGAATGGGTGACTGCCTCCTGCATGTGCGATTGTGCAGTGGCTTAAGAAAGTGGAATCGGAACAGCTGACTAGACCAATCCTGTTACCAAGTGTTTTATCTTTTCTTTGATTCTTATTTCATGTTTTCTTAGTGAAAGAATACACACTTTTGTTCTTGATCGATGCGATGTACAAGGACACATAAGGGACAAGTTATGTTTGAATCCACCATTAAGGGTCTGTTTGCAGAGAAAAAGATCCTCTTGGCAATCTGCTTACCTGATTGCAATTATTTCAATTTCAAGGACAGAGAACCTGCACGTGCTATTTTGTCATCTCTTGAGAAACTCATTTACTAGAAATGAGGAAAATTTGGAGTTAACAAAAACTGCCTCTTAACAATTTAAGCTCTCAAAATTGTTGTGATCTGCAAAATAGAAACTTCATATTCAAAATCAGAATTGAAGGAACATACCTTGAGAAACATATCGATGGCACGGTATAACCCATCATGAGCTGGCCTGGAGAAGCCTGATATCATTTCAGCAAGATCAATTAAACTTCGACAGAGGAAGATTAGGATCCCTTGCGATTTCAGCAAGATAACCATCAACTAGTTTCGCCACTGCTGGCTTGGAAATCTCTGATATAAACCCCGAACTTTTAATCTCCTGCGACTCTTCAGTGAGAGCCAGGTTGCTCTCAAAATTTTGCTTCTGCATTACAAACTCCTCCACTATACTTTGTACTACATCAACATCATACTTCATTTTCTCTCCTGGTGGGGCTGGTATCAGAAGATCACCAACTTGAGCTTCATCAAGCTGCCAACCTATTCGCTTAATCAGCTCTCTCTTTGCCATTTCTCCTGAATCAAGCAACAATGCAGCTTTCAACAGCTTCAGCAGAAAACTACAAGAGACGCACTGCCTGTCCGAGGGCATCAACCATGTGACAGAATCCACTATCGCTCGATGCTTTACAGCATCACCACCTTGGATGACACCCTTGCTGAACCCAGGCAACCTTCTATATGCATATGCTTTTAGAGCCTCTCCGATAACATTGCCAGACACTTTCCCTTGCTCTTGATAGCCACTATTACTCGCTTATAAAAATCAATTTCAAGCTCAGCCAGGTCCTCAGCCCACCAGTCCTTTGGTACAGTCTGCTGTTTTCTGACACCATTCCATTCAGTATCAGTCTTGTTCTCTGAAGGGAGCTTTCTTCGATTATAGGTGTAAGACCACTCAACCTTTGATGTATCAATGGAGGCCTTGGAAGCGATGGAATCAATGCAACGACTAATCACTTTAAGTTCCTCAGACCAGGTTAGCAAAGACTTTGTTGTCTGAAGAACAATGATTGAGTCCTTCCAGCTGCACAAGATGCTAGAATTAAGGAAAACCTCAATCTTGTAAATGATGTTTCCTTTCTCGACAGTCTCATGCATCTCGAGGTATTCTGCAGCACAGCGAGCTACAACCACATTGTAAGCATTCAGGGTGACTGTCATGCCATAACAGAATTTGGCACATATCTCAAAAGCAGCAGGTCCTCCAGGAATGTCAGGTAGATGGATTTCATCATCATTTTCATTGCTCATGGTTGCAACCAACTTTTGCAAGCGAGCACTCTTGGAGAGAAGGGGGAACTACAAAACCAATTTAATCATGTTAGGATTTTCAAATAAAATTGTTTAGGTTAAAGATGAGTTACTAGATATTAAAACCAAGTCTATCTGCTAATGAACAGCCAATTTCCAGTAGGCTCTACTGTTGATATTCGACGTATGGTGTGGTATAATCTGTTTCTTGGATATAAAAAAGTTACTGAATTTAACCATTTCAGCCAAAAACAGGACTTTTGAAAAAGGATTTGAGTTCGGATCCGACTTCATCTAAGACTTTATTTTTCTCTTTCAGTTTCATCGTCGAGTTCATCAAGTGCGCAGTCATGAGTTTTAAAAGAATAGGGCTTTCCAGTCTAGAATTGAGATCGAGATGGATGCGTCTTCTTTCTCTTGGGCCAAAGCCAAAGAGATTGTTTCTGAAGGAATCAAGTTCAAAGTTTTTAATGATGAAGGACTGAAGACACTTCGAAATCGGCAATCCTGGTGCATATGACTATGATGGTGAAGGCGGGACATACCTTATGTAGATAAAATTTCACATCCCCAACATTTACAGTGATGTCGGTTGCTAGCTCAGTTGCCACATACCTGCAGGTGAGAATTCCCAATCTTCCTTTTAGTATAAAATCTATGAAATTCCATGCTGATGCAGACGCATAACAAATGAACTACAATGAAAACTAATTATTTGAATTTCACTTTCTCTATGGTGGTGGCTAATATATAAATGGTTCCTCAAGAAGACTTCCATATGACTATCTAGGCAGACATGGATTTGAGTCTAAATATGAACATTTAGAAAGGATGACCGCCTCAACATGGAGACAATCCTTCCAGAAATAAACCAGTTCTTTAACTTTGTACCCCAAAGGAAACCAGGTCAGAAATTGAAACAACTGGGACCACCCAGTTTAACGACACTCGTCCAACAACTTTTAAGAGTAGCTTCTGGAGTAGTTCGATTCTTCAGGGGCTAATCTGTGTGACTAGGTGGTCATCATGAACTAGAAAATGTTGACTCACGGTTGGCTTCTTTGCACTAATCGTTACTTCTCCTAACTGTCTCACATTTTGAGGGAAAAAAGGACCATCCAAGTGTAGGATTCAAGAACATGGGAACATGAGTAAAGCACCGCCCAAGTGTAGGATTCCAGAAATCACAAAACATGGTTCATAGGATAAATTTCACAACACTATTCATCAATGAGATACTGTTATGCACTTATGCTTACCACAAAACTTTTTAGTAGGCACTGCTAAAAAGTTCCAGCTAATATTTTAAATTGGCTCATGTAATGAACATCCAGTAGCATATATCTCATTCTTGGGTACAGAAAGAAGCTTTTGTATATCAAATCCAAAATATGTGGAGGTCAACCAAAATATCCCTGGAATAACAGAGAAATGAGTGACGGTATCTTCTTATAGTTGAGTTTCAAACTATTCTTTGAAACTTTCCTTGTTTAAGGTGAAAAGTCATCTTTGAAATAGGGAACAAGTGTGCAAACTCTGTACCCAGAAAAGAAACAGCAACCAAATGCTAGCACAAAAAGGGTTACCTACTCCTAAACTCTCTTGAAGAATAATCCCTTCATATACCATATTATTCTAAGTTGTCTCTGCCCAAACTAATTCTTAAGCAAGCACTTCATTACAAACCCAAATGCAAAATGGCCCCAGAACCATGAGAAATGAAAAGAGGCATTTTTATGAGGTCTAGAGTTCCAGACAAGCAACTCATGTTCAGAGCAGCTTAAATGCTGAGATTATATGACTTCACAAACTATCTTATGGCAATTTTTTTAAAGAGTTGAGAACATAGACCACACAAATCAGACATTAAAACAACAGCTAACTTATTCCTAACAAATAACCTAACTTTCTATTCAACCAGGCAACCAGTGCTCACAGAGCTATCTAAGCGAGAGAAAACCAATCAGAGCTTAAAACTGTAAAATCATCATACGAATGGGCTTTCCAGAAGGAACTAATATCCAAGGTTTTACCAGAACTCTACTTTTGCTCAAGATGAACTTAAATTGATGAAACTAAAATCAAACTCCATAAATTTTAACATTCATATCCAAAAGATCCATAAACAACAATATTAAAGTGGGCCAAAAGATACTAAAGGAAGTCAAGAAGAAACCGGATTGGAAGGAAAATATACCTGACATTGTTCCCATCAGTCTGGAAGGAATCAGGCTTTGATCCAAGTTTCATAAACTTCATTTTGGCAAGGACAAGATCTGGCTTCTGCTTCTCCTTCTCTGGGATGAAAAAACAACCCTGCCCCTTCTCAATCGATTGCCAAAAGAGCCAGATCACCAACGTCACCACACATCACCTCCAGGGGGACCACCAAATTATCCCAACCAACAATCCTACAATTTGGAAGAAATACCACTCAATGGATGCGGCGAATGAACTCTGGATGTGGCCAACTTTCTAGGATTCCAGAGAAGGAAGAATGGATCAAAGGAAGGATAAAAGCAATAGGGTGTTGAGACCGAATCTTTTACTTGATTCGAGGCTGGAATAGAGTATTTGAGATGGAAAGACTAGAAAATTAGGGTGGTCTGCAAGTATGAAAAATAAATAAAATACAATAAAACTTTTTTTTTCAAGAGAGGCTTCTCTTCAATGGCAAGAGACCCAAAGAAGAGATTGTTTCCTTGGTGGGTGGCAGTGCCCACGGACCGCGGGCACTCACAGTCAGCTCAGAAGACATTGTTAACAGACTTACAACACTAAACAATTCACAAACCGGAGATACCCATAATCAGAAAACTGACACCACCTCCACTACCCTAATTGTTTATCTACTCAGTTATTTTAAATCTGAAAGTATCAAAAACAAAAGATCCACCACAGCCAGCAATACCTCTCTACTTATCTTCAGAGTTTCAAGTTTCAAGTTCCAATTCAAATTCCCTTTTTAGTTCCGTTAAAGACCTGCAACCAAAAACAGCATATCTTGGTATTAGTTGAGAGAACCACCAAAACACCAGACAGACAACAAGCATCTACTTTTTCATTTACAGAGAAGAAGATCAAACAACATGTTGTATTAATGAACAAGAAAGAAAAAAACTCCTCCTCCTCCTCCTCACACACTTCCAATCAAAAATCAAAACCAACAAGAATCCAACTAAAAACTCTAACTAAACACTTCTGAAATGTAAAAATCTATTACATAAAACTAAAAACCCCCTCATTGAAACTCTCCTCAACATAAACTCAAAACACCATAAAGACATAGACAAGTTCCCCAAAAGCACTCCCCGCATCATCTCAGACAATAAGCTAAAACCCTCAAATCCATTCAAACTCAATTCTTTAACAATTCTATTGCATAAACTAAGGAAACCCAATTCACACAAAAGTAAAATCAACCATACCCATTTGCACAAAACAATCCATACACATATCCTCTATAAACAAACAACTAAACACATCTAATCTTAAAAATCAAGCAAAACCCATTACAATAACAAACACAAATTACAACCCCAAGTCCCCAAAACACCTACTTTCTTCACTTCCACTCCCAACTCCTCCTTCTCCCCAAGCTTTAATCATCAATACCCACCATCATCTCACTCTCCACCATGCATGAACACTCACTCACTCTCTCTTGAACTCATCAACAGCTGCTCCTCATTTCCCCATTCACCACCAACAAAAACACAAAAACCCATGCTGGGAATGTTCCCATTCTCGTTAGAATCAGCACCATTTACCACCACCACTTCACTACTGTCTCTCTTTCTCATTCATCCACAAAAAAAAATCCCAAAAAAATCGAAAATTGATCAAAACATACCAAATTAAACCCACCCCAGCTCTTTTTTCAATCCAATTTATATAAAAATTCAATCTTTTTTTCAGAAAAAAGAGAAAAACGAGTTCGGGTTCAGGCCAGTACCTCTCTTCCTTCTTTCGTTATGCACGCCAATCTGACACTCAAAGCCTTTATTGCCTCCCCTTAACGTAGACTCCCCTTCATAAAATACCCTTCACTACCCGATTTATTACCAAACTACCCCTCCCTTAAAGAAAACGACCCTTCTGATTTAATTTTTTCTTTATTTTTCTTTTATTATTTTATCATTTATTCCACATGTTGATCAAAAATAGGAAAATGTCGTAACTAGTGAGATTGCACCACCACCTCTTACATGGGGATGTGAATGCCCACCTTGGCATCACCATCTTGTGCATGGGTGGTTTATGTTCATCTCATAGAAAATCGGATTTTTGAAATCATGTTTTACAATCAGAATGATGTGGCATGATTTTGAAATAATTATAAAATCTTCAAAAATATTTATGTATATCCCAAGATTATAAAAAAACTTTTTAATAATGTCGCATCATCCTGATTACTATTCCCTAGCCTCGGTCGTAGAATGGTGTTGTAAGTATATTCATATATTTATTTGGTAAATTTGTCAACTAAGTTGACAATCAATCTATATCTAATGAGAAAATTAATAATTAAATAAACTAATCATCGTGGTATTCTAAAAAAAAAATGTCATGAGAATTTGATGGGAGAAAAAAAGTCTTGATGATGGACTTTAGTTCACATGCAGCACTTAAATCAAGTGATTATGGTATTTATTTCAATTTAATAGTAACTAACTTTCCTAAATAATATAAGTATCCATGATTCCATGTCGCGTAAATGCGCCAAGTATAATTTAAGTCACATTATTTACTAAATAAGCCAAAGTAAAGGTTTCTCGTGGAACTTACGGATGTGAAAATTTATTTATTTATTTATTATTATTTGAGAGGGCTAAATAAATGACCCCGGCTTACGAGATGGGAATGTAACAATGTTGATAGAATCCTCAAAATGTTTTGTGTGTATCTCGAGAATTGTAATATCCTCTCTTTATCACGCGACTTCACCCTGATTATAAAAACCCGGATGATTCCCTAACAAACTTCAATTCCATTTTAGCCGATTTTAATAGGTTTTATGAAAAGTCTAGGTGTATCCATTAATAGACCACGAGATAACATAACAAGATACATCTCTATGTAAATCACGGGATGCACCTAATCCTATCATATAAACCCGTTAGATTAGAAAGGCTCGTCGAACAAATGGCGGTTTTTTTGTTCATTACCTAATTAGAACCCTCACATTAGGGTTAAGTCTAAGACACATCCTAATTTGGTAAGTCATGAGTTAATCTTTTATTCCCCACAGTGTCACAAAAAATAAATAAACATATAAATAAAAATCAACTTATTATCATATAAATAATTCCTGGGTTTTATCATATTCCCTTCTAAAGACACATCCCTAAATTAGTGCTATGTTTTCACACAAATGGAAGTTAAGGGACCCCATCACACTCCCTTAAATTTTCTAACTCAAATTGCTCCATCTCCCATAAGAGTATCTAAGCTTACACATCTGGTGCTGCCTGTAAACACTGAAGTTAGGGAATCTAAAGCACCATGAATTTGATCCCTTAAAGATATGGTTTTTTTCGGGTTCGAAGATGTCAAGCACAGAAGATTACGTCGTTAGTTATTATTGTTCGATAATCTAGTTTTGTGTAATAATATAATGTGTCGACCATTTGAACCATGAACTGAGTCAAAGGTGTGATGGCTCAGTGGTTGAGCAGTGGCGGATGGTATCACTAGGTCACAGGGTCGAACCCAGCCGGCAACATCTGGGGTGGGAGGGGTTAAGGGATATAAAAAAAAAAAAAAAAAACCATGAACTGAAACATGATTAGATTGAATATAAACTTGACCCTACACGATCAAATTGATGACTTGTCGCCCATCGGGTGTTGAATTTAGATAATATGTCATGCTCACCCAAACTTATAGATTGGCCTACATTGTTAAAAGGGTTTAAGTAAAGACCCTACACACTTGTTGATATACATTTGGAGGAAAGGGTGTGTTAGTGCCCCATATGTTGGGTTGTTGATGTGAACCTTGACCTACTCATAGCAACATTTGGAGTTTAGTTACTTGTTTGGTTTGGGGTGATGAGGTTTCCCACATTGATCTATATTGTTGTAGTTATGTGATAATCTTCACAAAAATCCCCAAAGTTTAGGGAAATCAGCTCTAAACTATGCTATAATGTGATCTCTAATGACCTAATAGAGGTGTAGAGAAGAGAAGGGAGGGACATGAACTAATGGGACAATCAAAGAGTATCAAACAAAGAAGATCAAACAATATCAAACAAAGTGAATCTCATCTCTTCTTGCAATCTAAGGCACCCCCACATGTGTTGCTGTGCCTTTAAAAGTAAGTTGTGATATCTGATTGGAGATTGCAATCTAGATATCATGGTATCTTCTTCTATTAATGGACAGTAATCAAATGTGAGCAGATCAAAAAAACTATTTGAATAAATGCCTCAGAGAGAATCTGTTCCACAACTCATTTTTAGTAAGCAAGGGGAGAAAGGACAGTGGGAAAAACAGTCTACTTTTATGGGTAGACACTCACATGGCCAGCAAAAAAATTAGGCCAAAAATGACACTCACTAATTGATTATTTCAACTAGGTAGCTTTTTTTTTTTGAGAGAGATTCTAAATGTCGAGGGAACGGGCGAGGAAACGAGGTGGCGAGGTGAAAGCCGTTCATTTTTTGAGATGCGTGTGAGAAAAGTTAACGCACGCATTTTGAGGAAAATGAACGGCTTTCATCTCGCCACCTCATTTCCCTCGCTCGTTTCCTCGCCCGTTCCCTCGACATTTAGAATTTCTCTTTTTTTTTTTTGAGTGAAGAAAATACTAATTATGATTATCATTTAGCTAGTGGAGTTCTAAATTATTTTGTAAGCTTTTAATTATTGCAAATAGGATTTGTTTGTCTTCAGTCTTGTAATTATTTCAAAAATAAGGATGATCAAGATCACTTCCACATGTTAAGTTTAGTTCATTGTGATTTTACTTTCCGACAAATAAGTTTGAATTTTGAAGTCGTTATCTTTACCTCTACATTTAATGTCGAACATTATAATGCTAGGAACCATAATTGACTGATTTTTCATGAATGAGTCGATCAATTATAGAGACCATCTTTATGGTGTCTTGGCATTTCTTGATGTGGGAATGATTTTTTTTGTCTTTGCATCTTCATGTTTGGCAAAATATATATAATGCCTAAGGATATTTCGCAATAAATTCAGTATTATTGTGTTTATAAATACAAAGTGCAAGAGCTGTGACTCAACGATTATGTATCCTTCCAACATAAGGGGACTAAAGGTTTTCTAGCAAAATCAAAAGATCGAAACAGTCAATACACAGTATGAACGAGAGAAATCTCAAGCAGTGGACTTGATCAATCACATTCACACTACAAACTATGGGTTGAGAAATTGAGTGTTGTACACTCGACTAACCCTAATATTAACCACATTATTAAATCTCGAAATAGGGTTGGCAGAAATATCCGTTTTAACAAATATTTGCCCTGCCTCAAAAAATGGGGGCGAACATGGTTTTAGTTTAACGAATTCAGAGTAGATTTCGGGGAGAAAATCAAATCCGTCACGAATTTGGAGCGGATAAGGATTTGATCATATCCGCGCAGCAGAAATTCGTTTATATTATACATATTTAAACAATCTCCTTATTTATTATTATTAAAATAATCTTAAAAGAGAAAAATCCATAATTCAAAGCCTGTATATTTTGTATTATTTCTAGAATAACCTTTTTATTTATTAACTAACCCTAAAATTCAAAGCCCTAAAAACCCTAGGACGAAGTCAGGCGGGGCGAGGATTTGTGATCCGTTAGAAGCTCGCGAGAGATAAATGGTTAAGCAGGGTGGGGGATCCACGATCCGTTAGAACATCCGGGGATAAACGGAGTTGGGCAGGGATACACCAATCATGACGGAGTGGGGTCAGATTAAACATGGCAAAATCGAAACGAATTTGGCAAAATGATAGGATCCGATACCGGAAGCTAAGATAATCGATCTTTTGATTGGAAATCAAACCACCTATTGATCCGTTGATTGGAGATCAGCCACCAAGTTTAGAAAATTTATTTGATTGATGAAACTTCTGATTACAATTGATAGACTTTATAGAGAATTCTACATCCTAGATTCCTAACCAGACTCATCTTAATATCGAAGTTCAACTAAATTAGGACTCACCTACTGACTTACCTAGTTCAACTAAATTAGGACTCTCGCCTACTGACTTACCTAAACATGATTTCTTACTAAAATAGGACTTGTTACTAACATGGTAACCTACTGGAGCTGGGTTCCTAACATCCCGGACCCCTTGAAACACGGCTTGTCCTCAAGCCTGAAAACTAGTAACGACCTAGTTTTCTAACCAAACTCATCCAAAATAACGACGTTGTCTTTCGGAGAATCCCCGTCCAGGGCAGCGTCCGGGAAAAGTAATTGCGGTTTCTGACAGTGATGTCCTGGTTAAAGGTTTCGTCGCAGTTGAAACATAAGCCTTTCTTGCGACGTTGTTTTTGTTCGGCCCAAGTTAGTCACTTCATGCCAGAAGGCAAGGTGGGAGTTGGGGCAGGAGTCTTAAAATTAGGCAAAACAGAGGAATAAGCCGTAGTCGCAATGATAGCGTCCTCTTGGCATAACGCTAAATCAAAAGCTTGGGTCAAGCTCGCAGGTTGAAGCAAGCGCACACCCGACTGAATATCGGCACGTAAATTGCCGCCTAGCGGATTGTTGCGGTGAGTAGGTTCTGATTGTGAGGACCCAGTGGATTGAAGAAATTGAAGAGTTTGCAATATCTGGGCAAGGTTCTGGGATTGAATTTGGCGATCTTGGAGGAGGGTGTGGATATGTGAAGCCATTGTTCCCAATTGAGCGTTAATGGCAGCAACCTGTTCTTCGAGTTCTTTGACAGTCATGGTGTAGGTTTGGGTGGAAAGAAATTTTTTTTTTTTGAAGGGATGGTTAGGGCAGAATCGATGCTCTGATAAAGCGATGAATTGGATGTGCTGGATGAATCGATGAAGTTGGATGCGCTTGGATGAAACGATGAATTTGATGACGCGCTGGAGCGACTCTGGACGAATCGGGAGGCGATGAAACTGGATCTGTTGAAGAAGAAAGTGGAAGCTCTGAATCGAAGAAACTGGATCCGCTGAATCGGTGATGAATGATGCTATGAATTGATGAAGAACTATGGATGCTCTGAATTGCGAGGTTTTTTTTTTTTTTTTTTGAATGAAGAACTGTGAGAGGGTGTTGATGAGGGTGAAGAACGAAATAACAGGAAAAAAATTTGGTCAGAATCGAGGATGCTCTGATACCAGATGATAGGATCCGATACCGGAAGCTAAGATAATCGATCTTTTGATTGGAGATCGAACCACCTATTGATCCGTTGATTAGAGATCAGCCACCAAGTTTAGAAAAGTTATTTTGATTGATGAAACTTTTGATTACAATTGATAGACTTTATAGAGAATTCTACGTCCTAGATTCCTAACCAGACTCATCTTAATATCGAAGTTCAACTAAATTAGGACTCACCTACTGACTTACCTAGTTCAACTAAATTAGGATTCTTGCCTACTGACTTACCTAAACATGACTTCTTACTAAAATATGACTTCGTACTAACATTGATAACCTACTGGAGCTGGATTCCTAACACAAAATATGCCCGATTGCCAACCCTATCTCCCATATGAATGCTATAGTATTCCATTAAATATGAATTAGGAAAAGTAGATGATAAAGAATATAAAGGAAAGGAAGACATAATTCTGAAGGAAAATTCTTTTGAAGATTAGTGCAAAGTAGCAAAAGATGAAACCAGAGGAAGGAATTAAAGTGACCCAATCAAAGAGGAAACTAAATCAGGTAAAGATTCCTCTAACATGGGATAGCCTAAAAGGAAAAGTTCTACACCTTTCACCAAAGTATTTTAAATGGGAGTTTCATGGAGGATTTTAAGGTCCCATACCCTACTCTCCATTGCCCTATTATGATTCTTACATGTAACCTCACAGTCTTTTCTGAGACTTTCTGAAGCTTAAAAGCTATGTGGTCCAAATACTCTTTGAGTTAGGCCATATTTTTTGCTTTTTTTCTCAAGTGGCAAAGTACCATTGAAATAATGATAATCTTGAGTCCTTAAACCCCCCATCAAGGTTCTACAAACTAAACCATGCATGGAGCCCCAAATCCTGTTCATATTTTGGATCTTAACCCTACCAAGGATCTCAATGATATCATGGATAGATCTCGGCGCCTGTCATCGTAGTTTGGTTATCATATGGGGATGGTGATATATAACCATTGGTGCATTGTTTAGGTTACCTGCATAATATCTAGCCTTTCAGACATCATTTTGACCATCACTCGGGAGTTACAATCTAACCTTTAGGCATGAAATAAAAAACGAAGAGTCTTAAACTTTTTTGTTTTATTTTTGGTTGAACGTCTATCTTAACTTGCATTACCGATAAATATTACAGACTTGACTTCTTATTGAAGTAGCTAAGTTATGAACATCTGAGTTAAGATCTCGGTTAATAAAGTTACAATACTAGTAAGTCTAAAGAGAAAGTAAACGTCTAATATTAATAATAATAGGGCACTACACCCAATGTGTGGCCAAAACGGACTGATGTGGATCCTGCTTCAAATTAGAGTTAAGTGTGCCAGAGTCTCCCAGAAGTAAGCATGTCTTCCACTGCTCTGCTGCAAAACATTCCGCCATCGTACTGTCTAAGATCTTTTCAACAATCGGATTAGCAACTCGTGCCAAAACTTCTCCACGTAAGTTCATGTGGTGGGCTCTAGCAAGAGACACTTGTTTATGGTTAAGATAATACGAAGAAAAACCTCTCTCATGTGAGGGCTAGAAGTGTTAATTAACCTGAGGGATTCATGTATGGTCGTGAGGTTGGGGCTCAGCAGAGTCAATAATCAAATAACAAAAATCAATTAATTTTAACACTAGTTAGTAAGATTTGTGATTAATGGTATTAAATACTTAATTCTTACCAAACTACCAATGATGCCTCACATCCCATTATGACCCTATATTAAAGAATTGGTTTCTGCACACCATTGAAATCCTTGCTAACTCTCCATGATGATTATTCTTATTTTTGTCACCCAAATTCAGGTGATGTGGACTACACATGACCATTGAAGCCACCACATCTTTATAGAAAAGGGAAGAAGAAAGAGAGAAAGGGAAAGGGCACTCAATTGACAATGCATGCTTCACTGAACACAAAAAAACAGAGAGGAGAAGAAAGGGACTAATGCTTCACTCGTTACATCATTAATAGAAACGAAAAATTTCTTCAAATCCTCAATAAACAAACTAATTTTATCTAAGTTTTGAGAATATGACTTCATTTGTTTGTATAGATTCTGCCTAAAACCATGGTTTGTATGATTTTTATGATAATGACCATGCATAAAGTGATGGTGATTGTGATGGTGATGGCCACATTCATTCATGTCTTCTTTTGTTTTGAAAGCAACTAAAGTTCTTCTGCAAATATTCCTGAAGGAATCATGGAGATGTGTTTGGTATCAAAAACAATGTTTTGGAAAAAGAAAAAATTGAAATTGGAAATTGATGGGGAAGAAGAAAGAATAAAGGAGAAATAGCTAAGTTATGTATTGAAACAGTGAAGCTTTTTCCTTTTTTTTTTTTTTTTTGTTCTGTAAAGAGAAATGTCCTCCACTGATCCACATGATGACACCACAGTCCATATAATTTTTAGGGATTCTTTTGTGAAGACATAAATTGTGTTTTGTTTCAAGAAAAAGAAAAAGAAAAAAAAAACGATTTTGTAATTGCTAAGGATATTCCTCCTGCCCTACATCGAAAAAATTATCATATCGCGACCTTTTGAATCGGACACTCTGCACGCGTTATAGCACAAACAAGGACTTCGGAACGGGGAGATCGTGGAGGCGTTTGTTCGTGTTTATTTGTTTCATTAGTATTTTGTTTATATCAAAAATGTTTTATGAAGAATTAAGGATGGTATGTGAAGAAGATTCATGCAATAGTGTTTTCTAATTATCATTAATCTTGAAAGAAAAAAAATCTACTGATCCTTGTATCAGGTTAGTGTCTAGGGAGGAAGTTTCGCATGTAAGTGTCAACTCTATATTTTTTTTTCTATGAATTTAGAAAAGATAGAGAGATGGGTAGAGTTAGACACTCACGTATTACACATTCTCTTCGAACACTAATCAGTGCTCTCTCCCTAAACTGCGCGCAGAAAGATTCATCTTGAAAAGTGAAAACCTAACTTGTGTAGTATAAAAATTATACAGTGGAAACAAACACAACGCGAGTTTTAGGCATGCATGTATGAGTGTAGTGCATTGCTAAAGCAAATCGGCAAAGTTTTTCTGTCTCTTTGATTTTTTTTTTTTTTTTCAAAAAAGCTATACATTTCTTTCTAATAGAAATAAATTAACTAATTAACAAAACACAAATCTAGCATACTGACATGCTCTTTATAGTAGTGATATTATTAAAGGTTTTAAAGAGCTCTTTACAGACTTACAGTGCACAAACTTTGAAAAAAAAAATTGTGCAATGTTGAAATAAAAAACCTAAATCGATAAAGTAAAATGATAGAAACTTAAAATTAGGTCAGACCCACTGCCCTCCATCATTCTAAAGATGCTCATAATGTCAAAATTGAACACGATCACACGCACACAGAATCCCCTGACGTTGTTCTAACGCTAGAGCCCTGGCTCTCTAAAGTAATTATAGGTTAATTAATAAAATACTTATAATTAAAAAATGTTCGACACCATGCATCTTTACTTCAAATCTAAACTACATGCACTAGTGTGCTATGAATTTGATATTCAATTCTTCCAAGCATTCAAATTACTTATTTTGTTGTTGATAAATATCATATGATTCGATATAAGGATTTAAGGCACGTGTAAAACTACAACACTGGGAAATGCACCCTAGAGAGGCACGATGGCAAATGTAGAAATCCTAAAAACCTGCAACTTCTCACAAAGATAATGGAAGTTTGATCAACTGAGCTAGAATTGGTAGACCGACAGAAAGTAGTTGCGGAAGGAGCTAATGGAGAGGTGGTGGTGTCGATTGGGTGCTATTTTGTGGAGGACTATGGTGGTGGAAGGAGGTTTCACATAGAGTGAACCTTTATATATCTATCATGGATCCAACAAGAGCTGAGTTGTAATGTACCAAAGCCCAAGCCCAAGATTGATGCATATATGAACTTTGTCCTTGATCCAATCCAACAAAGGACCAAGCTAAAGCCCAAGATCAAGTCGGGCCTAATCGAGACTAGCCTATTTTTTTCGCGGGAGTGTTTTTACTATGACTCAAAAGTTATACTTAAAAGCTTTTTTGCAAACAACTAGCATGTCTCATCTCTTTACGAAGTTTTCGATTGACACAAATTCAAATTGGTGTTTTCTATTCGATTTGATTTCATGTAGGAAAAATAAAACTAACTTTTGTTTATCGAAAAAAAAAAAAAAAACCCCAAATCCTAGCTTCTGTAAAAAAAAAAAATCTAGCTCGATCAGCCCCTTCATTGAGTAAAGTTTCAGTTTTTTGTTAAATTTCGTTTGGACTGATAATTTCGTTCTTGTCACAATTATCTATTTTCTATTTTGGAGGATATTCACAAATTATATTAGTATGATAGTGATATCAAAATGTAGTTGATTAGTATATTGATTTTGCGGTTGACGTAGAATATGACCACTTATCTTGATTTTGATTTTTTTTTTCATATGAAAATGATATTTGCAAGCTAGTACCCGACGGATCTTTTCATTGTATAACTCGGTCAACCGGTCATTTTCTTGAAGTTCAAATTTGACAATAAAAATACTCCAAATCACTTCAAACTTATCAATAGTCAGTGAATCATAAACCGCACTTTGCATAGCTCCTTTGATGGATTCATATTACTCGCTACCATCAAAATTTTCTAGCAACTTCTTCATTATCAGCAAAAGACATTTCATATTTGTTAGTCGAGCATATTGTGTCAAACGTAACAACATCTCCAAACTCTTCAATGTTTCCCTGCTTATTACATTTGCCCAAAACACATTTGCTAACCTCCATTCCTCATCCAAATCTATCAAACAAAAAAAAAATTAGCATTATTGGCTTGCATATTTCGAAAATAGTTTTGAAGTGCCACGACATTGCTCTCACCAAGTCTTAACATCTTGACTTTACCAAGATGGTTATAACAATCTTTTTGCAAATGTGGCATGCTGTCATGCCCACCGACTTCAACTACAAGAGAGACAACTTTTTTATTCGAAAAATGACTTTTAGGATCTTTTTTTTTTTTACAAAGTAGACAATTTAAATGCTATATTTGACGTAATGGCTAATTTGTACTTACTTTTATACTTTTATGATCAATAAGGACTATTTCGTTAATCTAGGTTAACTCATAAAGTTATATCACACATATTTATCCTTTCTAAAAAAATAGAAAACATAATTTTATACTTTTATGACCAACAATGACTATTTTATTAATGGATTTTTTTAGGTACTTTGTATCAAGGTTCTTTAATTCCTTCAATACTTAGGACCATCGATGCTAACAAAAAAAATCAACAGAGAATGTGTAAATGTGGCAATGGAAAGGATTGTGATTTCACAAAATTTTCATTTTTTTTAAAATTACGAAAAGAAAATAGACGAAAGAAAATTTTTCATTTTTTTAGGGTTTTTTTGAAAAAATTCAAGGTTTTTCATTAAAAACAAATTGTAAAAGTACAAAAAACAATACTAAAAATTACATTTTTTGAGATTTTTTTCATAAATTTCGAGTTTTTTTTCTAATTATTTATCAATTTTTAAACCACCCCCTAATTTACTAATTAATATTTCTTCTACTTATATATTAATTTTTGTAACTAACCTTAATTTTCTAATTATAGGTATTTTATTTTCATTTAATGTGTTTAATTTATTTAATTACTTGCATCTTATTTTTTCACATATTTAATATACCCTCGAAATTCATTATATATATATATATATATATATATATATATATATATATATATATATATATATATATATATATATATATATATATTTCATTTATCCTCGAAATTTTTACCTGTTTTCTTTACATACCAAAATATTTCTTAAAATCTAGAGAGTGAAATTAACTCAAAAAACGAAATCGCAATCCTTGGTTATAATTCCATTGGAATGTAAAAATTTGTGACAAGTTTATCAAATTGATTTTATTAATTAATTAAAACCATTTTCTTATCATCATTAACTTTATTTATGAAAATTTACCAAATTTTAGCATAATAATTTGATTAACTTATCAGTCAATGAAAACTTTAAAAAATTTAAAGTTGTTGTTCATAATTAGAATAATTAATATCGATATCTACCAGCGATATGGGGTGAGAGGGGTTCAGGGTTAATAATAATAATAATAATAATAATAATAATCATTAATAAAAGAGTCATTGTTGGTCATAAAAGTATGAATTAGGTTTTTTATTCATTTAGAAATGTTAAATATGTCTTATAACTTTATGAGTTAACCTGAGTTAATAAAATAGTCATTGTCGGTTGTAAAAGTATAAAAGTATGCACAAATTAGCCATTACATCAACTACAATATCTAAATGGTCTATTTTGTGAAGAAGTATGCCTTAAAAGTCATTTTTCATTTTTTATTTGGTCTTTCAAATCTTTTTTTCGCATTCTTATCCAAATAGTGGTTTTCTTGTAAAATTTTACTTTCCTGGACTCAATAGTTCATAGTTGTGCTCAAGTGTCATCAATGTGACCATACACCTTTCGACACGTTTCTACTAGTAAGATGCAACTTTAGGGCATTGTTTGAATTACTTTGGCACATTCCTTGCCTATCACATGAAAGAACCACATACCTTAAGAATCCATTGTAATTTTGAGTAGGCATTTTTCTTGTTGGAAATCTTTTATTGTTTCCTTAATGCAAATATAATGTTCAAACTCCTCAACACTTTCAAACTCCATTCCTTGAAAAAGATCGTTTATTTTGACTACTTTGACTTCATTTTTTTTAAAGCCTTGGTAGAGAGCCAGACCCACCCATCACCATTCATCATCGTATAGATGCATTTAGAAAGAGTTTGGGTTTTCTTTGTTAAACAAAAATAGGCTTTTTTATTTTATTTTACATAAAATCAAATGGAAAAGTGATAAAGAACACCAACCAGAGTTCAATCGAGTTCGAGTATGTTGCTGGTGCAATGAGATGACAACATGAGAGAGATGACAAGTACACAAGTTGTTTTCGCAATTAATAAACCAAAAATGAGAAATCGAAGGAATAACAAGAAAAATAACTAAGAAAACCAACATGAGTTCGTTCGATCGAAGTGTCGAACTTTGCAGAAAGAGGAGACACGCATTGTGATTCATATTTCTCAAAATATATTTTATTTTAGGTTTTAGTTTTCTCCAATCTCCCATTAGATTAAAAACTCGTACAAATGCGTGTAGTTCTTATTTATATCTTGTTTTTTCCATTGTTGGAAGGAAGTCCCTTAGCTTTTATAATAAGAAATCATTCTAAAAGAATGAATATGTTATTTCATGAAAAATACGTGATACATCGTATATGACGAATGGCAAAATAGATTGTATGGTATTTCATTTTGGTTATACTATGGTATTTTTTGTGATCGTTGGCACGATAAAAGTATAACATGATAAATAGAGTTTAGTCTATTTTAAATATCAAGATAAATAAATATCAAAATATTGGATATGAGAATCGAATTCATGCACTCTTGGTATTTTAAGTTCTATGTGATCCGTTAGATTTTTATATTTAGATAAATCTCAACCGTCTTTTATCTCCAACCTCAAACATCATCATAATTTGTAATATAGACTAGGGTATTTCCGTGTCGTTGGCATGATAAAAGTTTAACATGAAAAATAGAGTTTAGTCTACTTTAAATATCAAGATAAATAAAATTTAAAATGTTGGGTATGAGAATTGAACCCATGTACTCTTAGTGCTTTAAGTTCTACACGATCCGTTAGATTCTTATATTTGGATAAATATCAACCGTCTTTTATCTCCAACCTCAAACATCATCCTATTATGTAATATAGAAGATATAGATATTGAATTTTCGCTATAAGATCAAAACCTCGAGTCATATTAAACATAGTTGGATAGATCCTAATCTAGAGTTGTACATTTCTTATTTTTTGAAAATCAATATTTTGACTCAATTTAAAAGTCTTTAACATACAATTTAGAAGATTTTTGAAGGGTTTTCATTTTTTTTAATAACCTCGGATTTTTCACTCTCATTTCAAGATTTCACGTCTAAATAAACATGCTTTCATAGATCCTAGTATAGTGATTTAAATTTTTTTAGCTTTTTGAAAATCGATATTTGTTTTCAATTTTAAAGGCTTTAACCCATAATTTTGAATGATTTCCAATTTTTTTTGTTTTTATTAATAACCATTAAATTTCCGTTATCATTTCAAGATTTTTCGTCTAAATAAACATAATCCCATAAATTCTAGTCAATAGCTTTAAATTTTTTTAAATTCAAAATTTGGCTCAATTGCAAAGGCTAACAATTCAAAGGATTTCTTAAAGCTTTTTTATTACAACTAAATACTCGCTCCGATTTCAAGACTTTGCATCTAAATAAATATCCTCTTATAGATCCTAGTCATGGGCTTTGGAATTTCTTAGTTTTTTTTTAAATGAAAAATTTGTCTCAATTTCAAAGGCTTTAACCCACATTTTTTTTAATATTTCTGTTTTTTTTTCTTTCTAATTATCGATAAACAGTGAGTTTTCATTTTCTCCCACTTCAAATCTCATATTACAACTAATACAATTACGCATATCTTATATTTGTGCTATAAAATTTCTTAGTTTTCGAATAAATAATTTTATTCACTTCCAAAAGTTATCCAACAATTTGAAAGATTATTTGTTTTGCAGATAAAAACTGAATTTTCATTATAAAATCAAGACATCAAGTCACAATAAACATAGTTGCGTAGATTTTAATATAAAGTTGTGCATTTTCTAGTTTTTGAAAATCAATATTTTGACTCAATTTAAAAGCCTTTAACACACGATTTTGGAAGGGTTGTCTTTTTTTAACGAAATTTTCGCTTACATTTCAAGATTTCACGTCTAAATAAACATTCTTATTCATAAATCCTAGTATCGAATTTATTTTTTTTAGTTTTTTTAAAATCAATATTTGTCCACAATTTGAAAGGCACCCATGATTTTTAATGATTTCTGAAATTTTTTGTTTTTATTAATAATCACTGAATTTTGCTCCAATTTCAAAACTTTGCGGCTAAACAAACATACTCACATAAATCCTAATCAAGAGCTTGAAATTTTCTTAGTTTTTGAAACTCAAAACTTTGGCTCAAGCAAAGGCTTTAAACCCACAATTGTTTACTATTTTTGAAGTTTTTTTTCTGATAAATAATGAATTATTATTTTCTCCCACTACAAATATCATATTACAGCTAACATAGTCACATACATCTTATTATAATTCTATAAATTTCTCAGTTTTTCAAATAAATATTTTGACTCAATTTAAAAGCCTTTAACACACAATTTTGGAAGAGTTTTCTTTTTTTAATAACTATAGAATTTTGGCTCTCATTGACTCATTCAATGATTTTGCGCTTAAATAAGCATGTTTTCATTGATCCTAGTATGGAGATTTAAATTTTTTATTTTTTAAAATCAATATTTGTCAACAATTTCAAAGGCATTTAACCCACGATTTTTTTCTCTAAAGTTTTTTGTTTTTATTAATAATCACTGTATTTTTGCTCATATTTCAAGACTTTGCGGTTAAACAAACATACTCACATAAATCTTAATCAAGAACTTGAAATTTTCTTAGTATTTTTAAACTCAAAATTTTGGCTCAATCAAATGCTTTAACCCGTGAATTTTTTCTACTGTTTTTGAATTTTTTTTATAAAGAATGAATTTTCATTTTCTCCCACTACAAATCTCATATTACAACTAACATAGTCACGTACATCTTATTATAGTTCTATAAATTTATTAGTTTTTCAAATAAATATTTTTATTTTATTCAAAAGGCAATAAAACGATATTGAACGATTTCAAAAACTTTTTATTTCATGGATAAACACTGGGTGTTTGCTCTCATTCCAAGACTACGCGTCTTAAAAAACATACTCGCATAGATCCTCTCTAGAGCTTTAAATTTTCTTAGTTTTTGAAAAATCATTATTTGGGCTGAATTTTACAGGCTAACCCATGATTTTAGATGATTGCAAAAAAATAATTGTTTTGTAGACAAATATTGAATTTTTCGCTATGACATCAATACCTCAAGTCAAATTAAACATAAATGCATAGATCATAATCTTGAGCGGTAAGTATCTTAGTTTTTGAAAATTAGTATTTTGACTCAATTTAAAAGCCTTTAACACACGATTTTGGAATGATTTTTTCTTTCTTTGATAACGACGGAATTTTTGCTCACATTCCAATATTTCACGTCTTAATAAACGTGTTTTCATAGATCCTAGTATAAAGACTTAATTTTTTTTAGTTTTTTGAAAATCAATATTTGTCCACAATTTCAAAGGCTATTAATATTTTTTATTATTTTTGAAGTTTTTTGTTTTTTATTAATAACCACTGAATTTTCACACTCATTTCAAGACTTTGCCTCTGAACAAACATACTGGCATAGATCCTAATCAAGAGCTTGAAATTTTCTTAATTTTTTGAAATTCAAATTTTTGGTTCAATTTCAAAGGCTACCCACGATTTTTTACTATTTATGAATTTTTTTGTTTTATCGATAACACCGAATTTTCATTTTCCCTCGCATCAAATCTCATGCTACATAGTAACATACATCTTATTATAATTCTATGAATTTCTTAGTTTTTCAAATAAATTTTTTTATTCAATTCAAAAGGCAATCACACGATATTGAACGATTTCAAATTTTTTATTTTATAGATAATCATTGGGTATTCGCTCCCATTTCAAGACTTCACATCTTAAAAAACATACTCGCATAGATCCTCATCTAAAGCTTTAAATTTTTTTATTTTTTGAAAATAAATTATTTGTGCTCAATTTTATAGATTTTAACCCCCGATTTTGGATGATTTCAACTTTTTTTAATTTTGTAGATTTAAATATTAAAATTTTGTTATGATATCAAAACCTCAAATCACAATAAACATAGTTGCATAAATCATAATTCTAGAGTGTGTACAATTTCTTAGTGTTTTTGATAAACCACATATTTTAAACTCAAATTTAAAAGCCTTTAACAAACCGATATTGTCGGATTTTGGAAGGGTTTCATTTTTTATAACGTATGGAATTTTGTTGTCATGTCCAACGACTTCAACATCTAAATAAACATGCTTTCATAAATCTTAATATAGAGATTTTAAAAAAAACAAAATATTTGACCTCATTTTGAAATGCCTTAAAACCCACAATTTTTGGATGCCTTTCCGAAGATTTTTTGTTTTTTAATACCATTGATTTTTTATCTGTGTCAGATTTTGTCTGTAAATGATTTGTTGGTTTCCTAGTTTTGTTGTAATAAATCTCATATTCAAATTGTGTAGTCACGTGTGTGTTGTGTGTGTGTTGTGTGTGTGTGTGGTTTGTGTGTGTTGTGTGTTATTTGTGTGTTTTGTTGTGTTTGTGTGTGTGTGTGTGGTGTGTGTTGTGTGTGTTGTATTTGAAAATCAATATTTGTCCTCAATTTTATTGGCTTTAACCCACGTTTTTCGATGTTTTTCGAAGATTTTGTTTTTATTAATAACCATTGAATTTTCGTTCCCATTTCAAGACTTTGCATTTAAATAAACATACTCGCATGGATCCTATTCAATAGATTTAAATTTTCTTAGTTTTTGAAATTTAAAATTTTGGCTCAATTGCAAAAGCTTTAACCCACAATTCAGGTTTTTTTAAAGGTTTTTTTTATTACCACTAAATATTCGCTCCGATTTCAAGATTTTGCATTTAAATAAATGTAATCGTATAGATCCTAGTCAAGGGCTTTTGCTTTTCTTAGTATTTTTAAAGTGAAAATTTTGTCTCAATTTTATAGGTTTTAACCCAGGATTTATTTATTTATTTATTTTTAATTTCTGAAGGTTTTTTTGTTATCGATAAACACTGAATTTTCATTTTCTCCCACTTCAAATCTCATACACAACCAACACAGTCACGTGCATCTTATATTTGTGCTACAAAATTTCTTAGTTTTTCAAATAAATAATTTTATTCAATTCCAAATCTATCCGACAATTTTTGTCGATTTTGAAAGTTTTTTGGTTATGTAGAAACACTAATTTTTTGTCATAAAATCAAGACATCAAGTCATTGTATCCTAATTTAGAGTTGTACCTTTCTTAGTTTTGAAAACCAATATTTTGATTCAATTTTAAAGCCTTTAACACGTGACTTTGGAAGAGTTTGCGTGTTTTTTTTATAACGACGGAATTTTGCTCTCATTCCAAGATTTCTTAGATCCTAGTATAGAGATTTAATTTTTTTTAGTTTTTTGAAAATCAATACTCATCCACTATTTCAAAGGCATTAACCCACGATTTTTTATGATTTCCGAAGTTTTTGTTTTTTATTAATAACCATTGTAATTTCCCTCTAGTTTAAAGACTTTGCGTCTAAACAAACATACTCGCATAGATCCTAATCAATAGCTTGAAATTTTTTTTTATTTTTTAAACTCAAAATTTTGGCTCAATTTCGAAGGCTTTAACCCACGATTTTTTACTATTTCTGAAGTTTTTTTGTTTTATCGATAAACATTGAATTTTCATTTTCTCCCACATCAAATCCTCATATTACAACTAACATAGTAACGTATATCTTATTATATATATTTTTTAATTATTGATAAACACTGAATTTTCATTTTCTCCCACTCAATCTCATTACAACAACACAATCACGTGCATCTTATATTTGTGCTATAAAATATCTTTGTTTACAAATAACTAATTTTATTCAATTCCAAAAGTTGTCTGATAATTTTGAATATTTTTTGTTATGTAAATTAACACTGGATTTTTTTTATAAAATCAAGACATCGAGTCACATTATTAAACATAGTTGCATAGAACCTAATCTAGAGTTGTACATTTCTTAGTTTTTTGAAAACCAATATTTTAACTCAATTTAAAAGCCTATATAACACACAAATTAAACGATTTTGGAAGGGCTTTCATATTTTGATATCCATGGAATTTTCGCTCTCATTCCAGAACTTCATATCTAAATAAACATGATTTCATAGATCCTGTTATAGAGATTTAAATTTTTTTAGTTATTTGAAAATCAATATTTGTCCACAATTTTAAAGGCTTTATCCTACGATTTTGGATGATTTTCGAATATTTTGTTTTTATTAATAACCACGAAAATTTTGCTCCCATTTCAAGATTTTGCGTAGATAAACAAACTCGCATAGATCCTAGTCAATAGATTTAAATTTTCTTAGTTTTTTTTTTAAATAAATTTTTTGGCTCAATTGCAAAGGCTTTAGCCCAAAATTCAGATGATTTTTTAAGGTCTTTTTTATTACTACTAAATATTCGCTCCGATTTCAAGACTTTGCATCTAAATAAAGGGCTTTAGCCCACGATTTTGTTTTATTATTTCTGCATTTTTTTGTTATCGATAAACACTGAATTTTTCATTTCCCCCCTTCAAATCTCATATTATAACTAATACAATCACGTGCATCTTATATTTATGCTACAATTTCTTTGTTTTTTGAATAAATAATTTTATTCAATTCCAAAAGCTATTTGACAATTTTGGTCGATTTTGAAAGTTTTTTTGTTTTGTAGATAAACACTAACATTTTGTCATAAAATCAAAATATCAAATCACATTAAATATAGTTACATAGATCATGATCTAGAGCTGTAAATTTCTTAGTTTTTGAAAACCAATATTTAGATTCAATTTAAAAGCCTTAACACACGATTTTGATGATTTTGAAAGGGTTTTCGTTTTTTGATAACGACGAAATTTATATAGTTTATATAAATCAATATTTGTTCACAATTTCAAAGGCTTTAACTCACGCTTTTGGATGATTTTTGAAGTTTTTTTGTTTTTATTAATAACCACGAAATTTTCATTCTCATTTCGAAGACTTTGCATCTAAATAAACATACTCGCATACAGTGACGGAGCTAGGATTTTGTTGAGGGGGGCGGAGTGATGTCATAATTAATTAAATATAATATACAAATTAGTTACTTTAACATGAAATCTTTTTTTTTAAATACAGCAAAAAGGGGAGTACAACAAAGACAATCATTGAAGATGATTACTACTATATTCATTGAAGATTCAGATGGGTGTAACCACCCATCTCCCTCGAGATGCGCACCGTCACTTATCTCGAGGGGGTTCCTCGCTCTCCATAAGGGCTCTTGAAGATTATTACTGCTTCTAAAAACACAACACAAAAGAAGAGTTTGAATGGTTGATTACTACTATATGAAAAAAATGATGAGCTGACTGGGTTGCTTATGATTTTTTTGTGGAGATGACCAGCACAGTGATTAATGAAGACACCTGGTACCTAGAAGAATAAGAATAAGGTGTTTGGACCCTGTTGGATCTTGTAAATATTAGCTCAAATAACTCAATAGTTATAGATATTTGAAGATGATGAAATATGAGAGTTTCCCTCATCTAATCCAATCGATGGAGTGTGAAGAAGAAACTGTGGATTTTGGTTTATTGGAGAAATTTGAGGGATTTAACTTCTATCTCTAAGTCTAACTCTAAAAGTAGAGTTTGGATTTGATATGTACATGCTTTGAAGGACGAAGTCCCGATTGAAGCGAAAAGTGAAAATAGAGGGGCAAATAAAAAAACTAATTGGAGGACAAATAAAAAAAAATCTCAAAAGTCAGTGCCCCCACGTGAATCCATGCTTGCTCGCATAGATCATAGTCAATAGCTTTAAAACTTAATATAGAAAATACTTTTTTTTAAAAGGCAAACAAGGTTTTTATAGGATCCCAGAACCCATAAAGATGCCGCAAGCTGGGTTTGAACTCATGACCTAGTGGTACCATCCGCCAAACTCTAACCGTTGAGCTGTCATGCCATTGGCTAATATAGAAAATACTTACAACGTGAAGTGCAATAGATTAGAGTTATTTTTTGAAAAAATGCCCACGGCTTGAAATGCATATTTAAAACTTTAAGCGTTTGTATTAATGATTAATTTCATTGAAAATATATTCAAAATTGAATTTCAACTATACCAAATTTACTAAAATCCGACACTAAGTAGATAACTATGACGATTTAAACTTAAAGAAAACACACAAAAATTTTATCTCTTCGCCACATATACATTCTACCAACTTTTTTACCTTTTGTCCATTTTCTTTGCTCTTTTACTTACAACTTATTTACAAAAAAATCATTGTTGATAATGAATATTCACCATCAATAATTTTCCCAAACTTTCAATCTTAACTGTCTTTTATCTCAAAACCATTATGATTTGTAATATAAACGACTAGTACATAATGTCAAAAATTGTATGCATGTGTATATGTTTTTATTACGGGAAGTACAGGATGCGTGTTACAACAAAATTTTATTTCCCTTCATGTATAATTGAGTTGAGATATAGAACTTACTCGACATCATCGACGATAAAAATTTGTATTCGGATCTGTCGACTCGACCTTTGAATTTGGAACTATAACTAAAAATGCAAACTTGGGATAGACTATGTTATTATTTGACCACGATACCACCAGACCAAAAAAATAAAAGCACATCTTTGAAGCCCAATTGATAGCGGGCCGAAAAAAGTGTCAAAATATCGGTAATTGCATAACATAAACTTGACAAATTATTGTATCGATAATTGCATACAGACTCGACGAATTATTCTGGAGAATCAGGTTTTGCAATCAGGTTGATGTGACATTATCAGAGGAGATTTTGTCAACCTCACGCATAAGTACTGAGATTTCATCATTCTTTCAAAATCACATCACATTACCCTGACTGCAAAAACTTGGTTTCCTAGTATTTTCGGATGCAAACTGAAGTTAACAAAACCTACATCTCAAGCTGTCATTCCCTTGTATGTCCAACCTAGCAAATCTAGAAGATTAACAATAACAATAAGGCATCATATATAATTATTTAAACAAAATATCTGATAAATGCATGTGTCTTGGAAGGTTTCGTATTCGATTAATGATCTGTTAATTTCCTAAAAAATCAACAATATGATCGTCATAAAATACAATATGTTTAATTTTTTTTATTGTCACAACTTAAATGTATATATATATATATATTTAATTTCTAATTATTATTGTAAGTCCTCTAACATTCCTTAATCTTTTGTCGTATAATCACTCTTCTATCTGGATTGAATCTGGCTTTTTGTTGAACTAGTCGCCAAAAACCAATTTAAAAATTAAAATTTTTTATTATATTTTTCTTATTGATGTTATCTAAATAAAACCCATAAGATTGATTATATATCTAAAGTCATCTTAACCCAGAATGACTTGATTTTTTTTTTTTTTTTTTTGGAAAGTGAGTTGGATTTTTATAGGATCTCATAATCTATCAAGGAGGTGCGATTTACAGGTCAATATCCCATAAGATTAATTATTTAGGGATTTAGTTTTTGACACTTTCATAGTGTCTTGGCATTCCTTGATATAGGAATGTTTCTCGTTGTATTTTGTTTCCCTTTCTTTCATTAATAAACATCTTTGTGTTTGACAAAAAAAAAAAACCATATCACCTGTGGGTCTCAAACCTAAAAGATGAGAGATAAACTCACACAGTCCTAACCACTAGACCATAACACCATTGACAAAATTACTTGACTTTATTTTAACAAATTATCAAAGAAGTAGTTTATGGATAGAAAAGACCCATTTTATTGATTAGAAAACCAACCACCTACTTCATAGCAGTACACTTGTTCAGTATAGAATTATATACTTAGCTAAATGGTTAGTTGAATCAAATTATATAAAACCAATTGATTAAAATTGAAATAAAATCGAATCAACCGGTTATATAATTTGTGATGTTTATAAGTTTTTATGAGTTAAGAGTTGTGTCAACAAACAAAAACTACTTTGGGTGCACACTTATTGACTTATTAAATAATCCAACACCACCACCGTCTCATCACTATCTTTCAATGTATTTGTTAGAGACGTACATTGAAGAGTTCTTTCTGATGTGCACTTGTCACCCATTGACACTACATATTTGTTTGGTTGCACAGGAAAATAGATATGGACTTTTTCATCGGATTTGAATTTTATGAATAATATGAAAAAATAGTCTTATAAAGAATCGATTTTCTATCCGTGTTTGTAATTAAGATGAGAGATGGACTTATTTAAGGAGTTTGCTTCAGAAGTCATTCTGGATAGTAGATAGAGAGCATAGACAATGGCTTTAAAGTTTATTTGAAACTTAAGCATTCATTTTGTACATACTTATATGTCTCATTTTGACTAAAGTTCACTCTTGTTCAGTCCCGATCCATTAGTTGCTATTTACAGAGACACCGAGTAGATCTCCAACCAACTGAATTACAATTGGTGAATGATATTTTCTATCGCTTGCTCTTAATAAATCCCGTTGAAATGGTTAAACATCAATTAGCAATAAGTATCTGTCTTCACGGTAGATCTGGCCTCAAACTTACTTAAGCTTAGGTAGCAATTTAACAAGTAGAATTGAACACTTCAAGTGAGCTCATGATGTTAACATCACACTTCACATGTGATTCATAAACTATAGGTTGTGGCTGCCCGACTAGTTAACTAATTCTAATCAATGGAGTCAATGGACATCTTTATATTGATTGGGCCACTATGAACATGCTGCAACTGTGTAACAAACAAATATTGATTAAGGATAGTGATGTGTTAATTAGAAGAGATCCAAGATTAAACAAAAAGAATTGGAGGACCACACTTGTATGGTGACGTTGGTTACACAACATTGAAAAGATTCAAATCGAAGCGATTTGCAATGATAACACTTATTTAACATCGGGGATTGTGCTATTCGCTGCTCGCAATCTCCTTATGCAGGTGGAAGATTTCGTTGTTTGAGTGTCTCTAGCGCTTTTGCGATTTGCTGCATTTGAGTTGACAGTAGATCCACCATTGGGTCCACCGTGACTGCTTGGTGCGGGGGTATGAGAGAGTTCCTCCCGCAATGGTGGTGTCAGAGTGGGCAACGCTCTGCTAGTTTGAGCGTTGAGGGTTCTGCAGCATCTGCATTATTGCGAGACTTTGTTGTCACTATATTTCTGATTTTTTGGGAAAATAAGTACTATTGTTTTTCTAAAGAACTCTGTCATTCCTTACGGATGACACCAAACTGATGTAGTTGATTCTTTATCTTCTTCCTCGCTGCTTACCTAGACCTGCACAAATAGCACACGTGAACCAAAAATTATCGTGTGAACAAAAAACTATCATGTGGATCACTTAAAACTGTAAATATGATTTTTGTGGCGTACCTTAAATTCATCGACCTTATTTCCATTTTATAATGTAGGAGTCATTGTTCAACTAAGCCTTTAGTGATGTAATTTAGGGAAAGAGATATTGTTGGAGATTTTTTATTTTTTATTTTTTTCTTGTTTGGAAGTTGTTCATATGTGATAGTTTTCCTACATGACTTGTGCTTCTAGATCTGCGATAAAGGTTTTCCTTTCTGAGTGTTGTCCATACAAGGAAGTTTCCTTACCCGACTTATTCTCTATTATTTGTTTCATAGTCAGAACCGATGTACTGTTAGCATGTTTGTCTTGGGTTGATCCCTCATATACTAATCTTATCAAGCCTTACATGTATTGGATTTGACCGTATGACATGTGGGCTTAATGCCATATTGCAATTCAAGTAATAAATTCTAAAATCTATTAATAGTGAACTTAATATTGTCTGAGTATCTCTGAATTAAGCATACAATCAGACCTACTTTGTTTTGTTGACAAAATTATTATAATACGCATACAATATTGATCAGAGAATGATTTGATATATCACCAAGAGTCAATGGACATCCTTATACTGACCGAGTCCTATGACCATGCTGCAACTGTCCAAAAAAAAACATTGATCAAGGATAATGATGAGTTAATTAGAAGAGATCCAAGTGTAAACAAAAAGAGTTGAAGGACCACACTTGTATGGTGAGGTTGGTTAAACGATATTGAAGTTCCAAAATCGAAGTGATTTGTAATGATAACACTTATTAAACTCTCGAATAACTACTTAGTAATTAAGAGCTACAAGTCCCCCATGAGTACTAGCATAAACACGTAAAATGACTGCGATATATATAGTTATTAGGGTATTTTTTTATGTCGTTAACATAATAAAAGTTTAACATAATAAATAAAACTTTATTTTATTTTAACTATCAATATAAATAAATATCAAAATATTGGATATGATAATTGAACCCATGTATTTTTGGTATTTTAAGTTATATGTAATCCATTAAATTTATATATTTTAATAAATCTCAGCCGTCTTTTATCTCCAATCTCAAGCACTATCCTAATTTATAATATAAATATGGAATATAGATAGCTACAATTATTGGTTAACCTAGCAACATTATAAGGTAGTTGGCATCTAAGTAGGTACAGTGTTTAAATTTGCAAATAGACTATATAACCATATTTCAAGTGAATCATGAATGAATCATATGGGTACATCAAGTTTATGACAGAATATTTCAATACTTCAAGCTTCAACTAAGCAACATTTTATGATAGCTTCCTGGGAGAGTTGTGAGAAAAGAAGGTAGTGGTTGAACACTTGAACTCAACAAATACGAAAGAGATGAAGCGTGCACAGAATTGGTCCCTAGTTAGATGTCAACCTGGTTGGGATGCTCGGAGGTGATCAATAATACCCCAATTTGCCTAGTCCAACACGAAGTGATAATCGTGTCTCACACGTTTAGTGTAAATGCGCGACAAATTAAACATGTATAAAGTGTGACAAGTATTGGAATAAAAACCAAAATTTGAAATAAAATCTCACAAATGAGTGAACTTAATATGTTGGGGGAAATAACAAAAACTTAAAAGAAAAAAACTCAATTATTCTTCTAACAGACGCATG
Source organism: Berberis thunbergii (assembly GCA_003290165.1). Classification (NCBI taxonomy): domain Eukaryota; kingdom Viridiplantae; phylum Streptophyta; class Magnoliopsida; order Ranunculales; family Berberidaceae; genus Berberis; species Berberis thunbergii. The sequence goes on along the minus strand of QNQO01001352.1, from coordinate 196,118 downwards.
ATTCACACACTCCAGGCCACACATCGTACGTCACTCTAACATGCGCACTGTGTTCAACCGGTGTCTACGGCACCACTCCACTCTCCCAACTTGCAAGCGGTCATCACGCGATTCGAATCCACAATTATGTCGCACGTTAAGAACTAAAAAAAAAAAAAAAAAGGATTAAACCAATTCTTGAATTTGATCAAATATTCAATTGATATTATCTGTACATCAATAAAATAAAATAAATGCGAATTAAATTTCCAGTTCTTATTGTTCAATTTTCCGACTAAAACAAGGCTTCTTGATCGGTGAAGGACTCTCAACTTCTTGATCGTTTCGAGAAGAGAATCCGAACTCTGGGAGAGGTGGGATGTTAAGATCGAAACCACGGTGGCTGTTACTCGAACTAGCACCACCAGATGATGAGGTAGTGGTGATGCCGCTATGACCACCGTCATAGTGGCATCGCTTGTGTCCACCTAGAGCCTGTCCGGAAGGAAAACACTTCTGGCAGACTGAACACTGATGAGTCTTTCCTCTGGTTCCGGTAGCGATGGTGGCAGTGTTGGTGGTGAATTGATGATCGTCAGAATGAGAGGAGGAGAGTTTACGGTGGCTCGCCTTGTGACCACCGAGAGCTTGATAAGAAGGGAACGCTTTGTTGCATACAGAACACTTATAGTTGAGCTTTAAAGGTGGTGCAGGCGGTGGTGTGGCGGAGGAGTGGTTGCTGTAAAGCGAAGCGAAGTCTTGACTGGTGCCACCGCGTGCAAGCATCACTAAGCAAAGAGCTAGGTACTCTTCTTCGGTAGGTGGCTCCGCAACGGAGATATCAAAACCGAGCCTGTTCCTCTTTGATCGCTTACGTTTCATCCATGGCTCGAGATAGTGAAGTTCCTCTACGTCTTCTTCTTCTTCTTCTTCTCCGGCTTTCCACTGGAAAGCCGGAGGAGTTGGTGTTGTTGGAGAGTTGAGGGTTTCCAAAGCCATTTGAAGAGAGGTTTTGCTTAGTTTGTTAAAGAATTTGTTGAAGAGTGCTAAAGAGACTGTGAAGGTGAAGAGAAGACTCAAGAGGTGTTTTTATAAAGGAAGGTAGTGAACGGGGGGGAGCTTGCGTGACAAGTGGTGCGAAAAGGGGTGCGCACATGGACAGAGTGGGTGCATATATAGTACTTGTTGGGGGAGTAGTGGTGGAGGTGGTGGTGGAGACTCTTTCTGATAATGTCTCACAAAAGACTCATTCACATTGTTTAAGAAGTCTTGTAAGTCAATGGTCAAAAGGTCAAACAAAACGCGCATATGCAGCCTTTATACTATTTAAGTTGACTCGGTGGGGGCAAGCAAGTTGAAGCTCATCCTTGACTGTTTTAACTAATAAGACAATTCATTAATTGCTATTTAATCATGTATATTTAAATTAAAATGATTAAAAGTCAAAGTTCCATTTAAAACGCACAATTCATTTGATGCTCGTGTCGAGCATTCTGTTTGGGGAAATTGTTTTACTTCGTAAAAGATCTAGATATGTTCTTTACATGTTCCACGCTCTAGATTCAACCAGCATTCTAAATATGTTTAACCATTTCAACGATGGTAATTACCGGTTATAAATTTTCGTAAATCATTATAATTGCTTGGACTAACTAGTTTATATAGTTGAATTAATGTCAAATTGATGATAATAATAATAAGGGGAATTCTAAATGTCGAGGAAACCAGCGAGGAGAGGGATGTGGCAGGGTGGGAGCTGTCCACTCCATTCAGGATGCGCATACAAAAAATTGCGATACGCATCTAGAGCGAGATGGACGGCTCCCACTCCACCACGTCCCTCTCCTCGCTCTCTAGCCTCACTCTAATAATAATACTGAATACAGTCAACCCTATGCATAATTGTGTTTAGGTCAATGAATCCCAGAGCCTCCTCCCTTGTCATTATGAACATGACATGAATGAGTTTTTAAACTTCTTATTTGACTGACCATTTCAATTGTACATTCAGTCTTTAGTTCATCAATTCGGTGCCTAATATTTTCTGGTTCAATGTATGTTATACCAAACTTAGTTAAATTATTAATTTAGATAAACTTAGAGATTTCTCATTTGTTTATTTAAGAGAAATTCAGAAATGAAATTGTTCATTTGAGGTTGAAATTTTATGCTTATTAGAGTCAATTCTTGATCAAAACACCGTTGAAGTTGGATCATTTCTGAGACGGACTTAGCAATAGTAAGGAAATTTTGGTAGACTACGACTGCAGTTGTTGTTACTGATCCTGTCAAATTATCGGTATTTAGTCTGCCACTTGTGTAACCAGAGAAAGAGTTTAGATACGTCAGTTTGATGGTTAGAATCAACTAAACAAGTGATGAGTTCACTAATGGGCAATGACTATGGATGCTGTTGGTACTAACAATGACAAATTAGCGGTACTTAATTAGGACATAGTAAGCAAGTTGTGAGTTCACTAATTGGGCGAAAAGATGCTAATAAGGGACTTATCTAATAATAAGGTACAAAACTCATATGCTGCTGTCTGTCGCAGCGTTGAGATGCGGCGACATGCGGTTGAAGCGTGTGTATGCCGTTTGATTTGGGGGTTTGTCGCAGAAACGCGCGGGTGCTGTGTGTTCTACGGTTGAGAGATTGCTGGTGCTGTCCGGGATGCTGGGAACTAACTGTGAGCTGATTTCAGTTGATTGCTTTAAGTTTTGTATTCTCATTGCTTTTAGTTTTTGCATTGGCTTTCATACGGGTAACGTCGTAATGTACCCCCGTAGCATTTGTAAGTCATTTTTTTGATAAGTAATTAAGGTCTGACATTCCATAGTTGCCCCTCCCCACTGGAGGTTAATTTAAAAAAAAAAAAAAAAAAAAGGTACAAAACTCATAGATAATTAGTTCAATTTGAGTTGCTTCTTGTGTCTATCCTTTTTCCATTCATAAAAATCTATAAACAAGAATCTGTCAATTAACTAGTGCAAGTATTATATGCTGAGAGTTGCTGAAATGTAGTTTGCTTGCTCACTTGTGGCATCTGAATCTGAATTTACACATTGTGTTGTATTGATATAGCACGTTTTATACAAGTGTATTGTGTTATATGAAGTCATTGATTACAGAAACCTGCACTTCCTTGTTGGTATTGTCATGTAGATAAGATCAAATTGAAAGCCATCTCCATGCTGGCAAGAATTTCATGGCATCACACTTCATGGATTGACTTTAGGTAAAATGTGATGGCCTAGAAGGAGCATCTAATTTTGGACTTTATGTATATATTCTCTTTCGACAACATTTATATGTATAACATGTATACGCTCAGTTAGACTTTAATTTTCTGAAATAAGACCATACTGAAAATGTCGCGGCAATGACATTCTTAGCTAGACCTTCTAGCAGACCTTGTGGTATGTTGTGAAAAAAAAAGAGAGTAGGGAACATGAACTGTTTTCAAGCAATGGTGTGTGCAAAAAGCTCAAATCCGAATATAGAGCTTTGAAGTATCTTACCTCAGTTGAAGCTCTAGTAAGTTGAATTTTGGAATGGGTATTTTTTTTTTTTTATAGGTGTAATTCATATTGGGTATAAAAGTTTTGCATGCGCATATATTAGTTACGAAATTGAATCTTGACCGTTTGTTCAATGACGTTGACTACGATTAAACGTAACATATTCAATAAATACCCTAATTATAGAAAAAATATATATATAATACATAAAATGCAATAAAACAAGGATATTTAGGTTTTTGTGAAATGTGGGACATCTGACCTTAATCAACGTTTTTGAACACATCAAGACTCAATCATACCCAATATACAATTATACAAAACATGTATATTCAATGTGAATTACGCCTAAATTATACATACCGAAAATATAAATAATCCAATATCCATTCTTGCAATACAATGGAGAAATGAGAAATGTGGGGCTCAAAAGAATTCCTGCCTTACCTAATTATCACACAAAGTCCTTACGGGACCGACTGTTGGGCTGGGCCTATCTATTGAAATTGACATTGTGTCACTTTCCAAATTCTGAGCCCAATTTATTCATTTTTCCTTCTTTTAGGATGGATTTCTTCATGGTTGATCTTCCACAATCTGTTAATTTACCAATTTCTAATTTTAAATATCTGATCTTTCATTGTCGTCAATTTACAAGTACGTTGAAGTAGAACCATTTAATAAGTTACCATAAATGTGTGTACAGAGATTTTTAAGTGCACCGGGATCTTGCCCAGTTTTTGTGTCTGGTGCTATTAAGCACCAAGCACAAGGGCAAAATCCTGATGCACTGTAGTATCACTCGTGTGTGTATGGTGTATATAGGGTTGGGCCGGTCTGGTTAATCAATCCAAAAAGCCAAAGTCTCAGTTCGTTCCTAAAAACCGGACCGAAAGCCATCAATTGCTCCTTTGAATTTACACAAATACATGAAGAAAGAAGCGAAAAGGGACTTTAAAACCCAACCCTTTTTTTCTTATTGTCTTCATCAATCTGAATTCAATGTCGTTCACCTTTTACTCGAATATGTATACAATCAATTGACTAATGTTATAATTTGAAGATGACAATTTTGAAGAATTAATGGTGGTGGTTGTTAATCGATGAGGATGGAATCCACGATATGTATACAAATAGTAGTTCTCCACTTTCCATTTCAGAATGACACGGTTTGCACTTTCCAAATTGTAATAGCCTGCTTGGCTTTTACGGAAACATATATATATATACACACACACGAATTTGGTATTCAAACTTTTACTTTACTTGTCGGTGGACCAGTTGGTCCTTCCTCGATAAGGATTCGGTGGGGGACATTTTTTTTTTATCACCTCAAAATGCACCTAACTATGTTGCTATCCTATCCGTACTAGTCTCGCTACTTCTTTCCTTTTCTCAATGATAAAAGAAAAAAAAAAAAGCTTGAAAGTCGTCATTGCTATTACGTAGATGATGATCGAATTCTCTTCAAATCAAACCATGGTAACATGATCAAACAATTTTAGTCCTCTTTACTAGTGTACAACCACTTACTCATCTTTTGAGCGACAATATTTGCTTTACATTTTAAATTTTAAATTTGTGATTCCATCCACTATAAGTCTACCACGAAACTGATATCGTATCTAACATTCATTAAAATTTACATATCAAACCACTACCAACCCACCCAACTAAAAGTATTCATCCCTCCCCCTACTTTGCAACCCAAAGAAAGAGTGCAAAAAATATCTCCACCAAATCTCTCACTCGATCTCATTCCAAATTATGGGCTCCACTTCTCCAATCTCTTCTTCTGCAAACTCAGTAGTGACCAAAACTTTCCTGCATAAAAACACTCAAAAGCCATCACCACCAACTCTCTCTTTTCCTACTTGTCTCCCAAATCAAACAAATCCCCAAACACCAAGATCTCCTCTTCGTCTTCGACTTCCTCTTCACCACTCTAATCAATTGGTGGTCTCTGCTTCTTCTTTTCTCTCTAACAAGGAAACTGAAATGGCCGGAGAAGACACTCGGATTTCAAACATCTCCTCTAAGATCAGGATCATCCCTGACTTTCCCAAGCCAGGTAAATCAATCTCATTTACCCCTTTTTTTTGTTTTGAAAATTTCAATCTGGGTATTTTGATTACTAATTAGAAACCCCTTTTTTGGTGTGGGGTTTGTGTTTTTAAGATAAAAATCGAAACTTTATGCATAATAGTTGAAGTTTGGGTTCAAAATCTTTTCTTTTTTTTGTTTGGGTATATCTTTGTTTTAGTCAAAGGATGACACCCTTTTTTTTGTTTTCTGTGACAGGGATTTTGTTTCAAGATATAACTACGTTGCTTCTTGACCCAAAGGCATTCAAAGACACTATTGATTTGTTCGTTGAGAGGTACAAGGACATGAACATATCTGTTGTGGCAGGTAAGGATACACTGTTTTGAATCTTATGGGTAGTTTGATTTGGAGTTCATGTTATTATATGTTGTGTTAATGAGTTTTTTTATTGAGGGTTTTGGTGCCAAAGTATAAGTAAAAGCCCAAGGAGGGATAAATGTGCAAAGAGGAAAGATTGATTGCTTTCCAACTTCTGCATAAATATTGGGTAGCTAATGTGCCCATTTTGGGACTACTCCAATTGACTAGGTATTGAGTGGTTCCATATCTTACCTGTGATTCTTTGCGATGTAAATTGTGGAATGTTTAGTTCCATATTGTACCCGCGATTGTGGTTTATGAAAATTTAGACCCAGATGACATACATAAGCACATTTGTATCATCCAATGATTCACATTGCATGTGAGCAAGAAAACCCCTACCAACCCATTTTAGTGTACTGTTTCTGCACGCGGGTGCTTGATTTTTCAAATTAAACTGCCAAGAAATTATATGTAAAACATCGTTGGTTTTCCCACCTAGTGAAAAAAATTCTACCCCTTGATCGACGGAATCAAATTTCTCATATGGCGACCAACAACTAGTTTGATAAAATTTCTGGAAAGCTAGTCTAAAATTTCGCTGCATGGAAATGACTGGCTATTGGTGACTTCTGTAAAAGTTAACCAACTGAAATAGGTTGTAAACTTGAACTAAATAACTGGAATTGAATTATTAAAAAATATGCTCTAGTATATTTTCGCTCTTCTGAAAATAGGCACATATCTGATATTCTGATATCATTATCTTTTTAATATTTGATTGATTTATCTATTAGATATTCTTGCAAATATTGTTATTGATATACTTGATGCTTGACACTGATATTCCAGGGGTTGAAGCAAGAGGTTTTATATTCGGTCCTCCCATTGCCTTGGCCATTGGGGCAAAGTTCGTTCCTATGAGAAAACCCAAGAAGTTGCCTGGTAATACTTTTGAATCTACATTTGTTCATTTTCATTATTTATTGCATCCTTTTGAGTTCAGGTTGCTAAGATATTTTGAGCCATTCAAAAAGTCAAAATCTTTAATGGAATCCTAATATGGTTTTTGCTGTTTTCTCAGGGGAGGTCATCTCAGAAGAATATTCTTTGGAGTATGGAACAGACAGAATTGAAATGCATGTTGGAGCTGTACAGCCAGGTGAACGAGCTCTTGTTATTGATGATCTCATTGCAACTGGAGGGACCTTGTGCGCTGCCATCAAGCTACTAGGTAAAACTTTAGATTATTGATTTAGATTGTATAGGAGTTCATACATTGGGTATCTTAAGAGTTGAGAGTGTTGGAGACATGGCAGAGTTTGAACGTGCAATCAATGTCACATGGGTTAAGGAGCCGCATCGTGTAGAGTTAATAAGGATTGAATATGTATTTACTAAATTGGTAAAACCCGACACTCAGTTTAGACAAGGGTTTCAGTTGGGGACAATATCGTTACTTGAGACATGTCAATTGGCTAACAATCTCCACAGATATAGATACATATGATATAATGCTTTTAAAAGGGGGGAAATAGATGTGTAAAGAGCATTAATATACTCTAGTTGATACCATATATGGATTTCAACTTTCAAGTGCTTGAATACAAAATTACATTGAATGGTCACTGAGAGCTACAATGTTTAGCCAAAGAACTTCACAATGTTCCCTAAATGCTTGGATTCAGACTCAGGAGTTACATACAGGGAGAGAAAAGAAAGGTAGTGCTCAGTTGGAAGCATTTTGCCGAGGTCAAAAACTTCGTGAACTTAATCAAACAATGATGGAAAATAGGAGCCAACTGCTAGCCTGATCAATTTGGATATTTCTGCTTCAGATTTGGATTCAAACTTGATTGAGGGCATTGGCTTCGATCAATTAAGAAATACTTTCTAATCTGAAGATGAGATACGCTTTCAATCAAATGGCATGGTAGATGAGGTTATTGAGAGGGATGGGGGTGAAGTTATCCGCATTTTATATTTATTTTATTTTTGGAGGGGGTGGACTGGATACTCCTTGTGTAAGGGATTAGTTATACATTTATGTTTTTACACGTAAAACTGGAGCTAAAACTTTGTTCTATCTCTGTACTGTTTTCCATTTGGGAGCATCAAGTGGAATTATGGACTATGTTTTGTCTTGTTGCCAATCATTTCTAAAACATGTGATATAATCGTTTCCTCCTATCGATATTCATATCGTAGTATCTTTTCCTTGCAGAGCGTGTTGAGGTGGATGTGGTTGAGTGTGCTTGTGTGATTGAGTTGCCAGAACTCAAGGTATGATCTCAATTTGAAAACTAATATATATGGACCAGTACCTCCAACTTTAGTGATATTGAACTGATTACTTGTTCATCAAACTGTTACTATAAGTTGAGCTTAGGTGACTCAGTGTCTGCTTATGCATACCTACCTGTTAAATCACTGTTTGTTTGAAAGGCTCGAGCTATTAGAGAGGGCTGATATGTTGTATTCGGAATAGGTGGTCTCCATGGAATAACTACACTAAATTGATGGACTTTATTCTGTATGTCATGGCTTTCTTGAGCCCTGCTTCGGATAGTGTCAAATCAGTGTTGTATTTCACAGTTACGGTTTTCGCCCTTAACCTTGTGCGGTTGGGTTTAGTTCAGTATGTTTTTCATTCTATCCATGCAAATTTTCGAATTGATGTTCAATCTGTTGGTTTTTCAGGGCCGGGACCGTTTGGGAGACAAACCACTGTTTGTCCTTGTAAGTGCACCTGGACTCTAAATCAATGTTAGGGAATTTGGCCTTGATTGTTCTGATTGCATATGCTATTTCGGAAGCTTATTTTAGCAGGGGAAAGCTCGAAGTCCTCAAGCGGGTCTTGATCTTAATAAGAAAAGCTTGATAGTGAATCAGAGTTTTCTTTGATGTTTATGGGATTACAATTAATGACTAATTGATTTGATAATATAGGAGAGTAGACTTTCGCAAACACCCTTTGTTTTTAAGTGTTGTCCAAGCAATGAATATTTCTCTGTTACCTTTTGTAGTGCGAGCTCAATGAATTTAAACTGTTCCTGAACTGAATGTACCCCTCTGTTAAGCTAGATCCCAATGATTTTACCATCTTCTGCACTGTTTGTGTAATTTGTGATTTGTTTTATCATTTATAGTCGCATTTTAAACGTGCTTTTTAAAGACCACAAAGCGGTAAATTAGCTGCAAGTAGTATAACTACGCATGCTCCTGACTGCAGAGATTAAAAATTGTAAGCTCACATTAAAGGTAGATATCTGCAGGTTGAGCTACAGTTGGTTGACGGAAAATCCAAGGGATTTCAAAAGTTTTTGGTATTATGATCCTCCATTGAATTCAAATTGCTCCCCAATTTACACGATATGGCACAGGATTAAGTTTGTTGGGAAATTCTAAATGTCGAGGGAAACAGCGAGGGAGGGGGATGAAGCCGTTCATCCCCCTCAAGATGTGTGTAAGTCCGTGTCTTGATGCGCTTTAATGCATCTCGAGAAGGGTGAACGGCTTCACCCCCTCCCTCGTTTTCCTCGCCCATTCCCTTGACATTTAGACAAACCCATGTTTGTTTGATATTAGTTTCTAATGTAATATGAATGACTCCCAAGGCAGCCTGAATAATATAAAGAGCAGGAAATCTACAAGTCGCCAAATGGTGTTACGGTCTAGTGGTTAGGACTGGATTTGTACCCCACCTCTGAGGTTCGAGATCCACCTCGGATCCACTGCAGCATTATTTGATTTCATTCTTATAGTTGTTGACTTGATATGTTGTGCTATCCTTGTATCCAGCTCGCGTTCCAAAAAAAATGTGCAAAAACCCTATAATTGATCAAAACCCCTTAAATGTAATAATCTCTCAAAAATATTAAGGCGCGTTGCTAACACCTATACCCCAAAAATATTTAGAGATACATCACCCAGTTTAGACAATTGAATAATAAGACTAGTTAATTCAAAAATATCGACATCATTGAAAAGAACTGATCTTTCAACAAATAAAGATCTCAAGAACCTTCCCCGCCATTCACTGAAAAAACAAAACACCTTTCACAATAACTCCTCAAGAACCAGTTCTACAATTTCCAATAACAGCTCGTTACAGCCTGTGCCCGATAATCCTTGCAGAGGGCACTACCAGAAGTTGAGCAGCACATACAGCATTCAGCACCAATATGCTGGTAAGCTTTGACCACCAAATTTCATCCATGCTACTGACTAGGACTCTCCCTTTTTAAAAGTAAGAAACAGGTCTCCTAGTTGAGATTCACAGGCCTCCTGCGCTTCCTGGCTCAAAACTTCAAGAAAATCCTTGACAAGATTAACCTTCGATATTACCTTGAAGGTCTGGCCACAGAACTTGCGTACTTGGGCACGCCATGCCTGCTTGTTTGGCATGTTTGTCACCAACTTAGATACAAGGCCTGCAAGAGACGACATATGGACTTTCAAGGGCTCCATCGATACATCCTTATCAACATCTCCATTTGACTTTCTGGGAATTAATGACTTCAATACTCCGTCCACCAGATCAAGTGAATTGATACATCGGAATTCAAATTTCGCACTCTTACATTTGTCCAGAAGGACAGGAAAGAGCCTGTGCCCCAACCATGGCTGTCGTTGAAAAGCCTCTTTCAAGAAGCCAGGTTTCAACCGAGACTTCTTACTATTAAAGTAATCAGCAAGCACTGACTCAAAAATATCTGAAACTGCTTGCAATTCAAGCTCAGTGAGATCACTAGCATGAATAATTTTCAAAATCCAATGTCCGGATTGCTGTCCTAAAGAAGCTACCATCTTCTGTCGTGCTAATGATGCCAACTGCTTTTTCTTTGATGCGTTGGGAGTATTTTTCTTCTTGATTGGTTTTGATGCCAGTCTTAAACTCTTTCTTAGCAAGGATTCCAAAGTTGAGAATTGAATATCTCCACCCTTTGGATACTCCTTTGCCTTGAATATTTTCTTTTGTAATATACCCCAGATTCTCTGTCCGAGCTGCTCATTCCCTTCTCCAGTGTGCAAGTTTACAAATGCCTGCGCTAAATGCGCATACACAGTCAAAGCCTCAGGCTTACCTGTTTAATCATTAGAAAACACAATCAATTATCATTATAAAATAACTCTGTTAAGTGCCAAACATAAAGGTGAGGACCACCAAACAATAAATTCTCTCTAGAGATCTCAAAATAGATGCACATCAGCCTTGGTGATTTTTTTTTGGTGAAAGGATCAGCTGATTTTAACAACTTCCTTCAGCTCACTATCCTCGCAAATAACCATATAAATTAGTTAATCATATCACTAATATATTGCAAACTAAAGTCGCTGAAAGTGTTTGTTCGGACAATGAAGGATCAGTTAAACTGTTGTATATCGGCAACAAACCTTGGCAGATGACAAAAATCTGTATAAGTCGACATCAGAGTCAATTATCTGATCAGTCCAGAGGTATACTTTTAATCTTGTTCAATTGAACTCCAAAAGTAGACCTTGTTGACTAGATTAGTCTCAACTATTCAATGTCCAATTTTCAAAGCCAAGATTGTTATTAGGAATCTTAAACCATGATCGGAAATAGACAATAAAATCTGCAGGCCAGCAATAGATTTATCAGTAAGTCAAAACAAAATAACTTGCCTGGATTTTCATGGATGTAGGTTTCCAACAATGTAAGAACGCGAAGTTTGAAAAGTACAAGCTGGGAATTAGCTGTTTCGCCCCCTGCCTGATTTTTCCGCTCCTTGAAAATTCGAGCAAGATAAGAGTCCATTCTGAACATAGCATCATCATCCAATCCTCCGTCAGAATCATCAGAACCTTCAGGCAGTTCTATATCATCTGCATTAAATCCCACAGCGTCAGAATCATCAGCCCCACCATCATTAACAACATCTTTGATATTCTCCAGTTCATCCATTTCTCCAGTTTCATCAATATCAAGTACTTCTTCATCATCATCATCATCATCGTCTTCTTCACTACCCATAGCCTGATGGCGAGGGGGTTTAAGATATTCCTTTACAACTTTCAACATTCTAAGCAATCCATAATGGGTGATGTCATTACAGAAAAACTTGAAAACCTGTGCAAAGCAAAAGCAAAAGATGTGAAACACTCATAAATGTTTAATTTCAAAAGTCAATTCCCCTTTTTCTCCGTTCTTTCTCAGTCATTATCAAAGCCTAGCTCTAAGCATCACCAATTGGCTAATAAGCTCCTAACATTTAATTTTCTGCTATTTTCACAAGTCCCCTCTAGATTCTACCACTTTTACGAATATTTTAAAAAATAAACACATCATACCTATCCTAAACAAGCAAATCCCCTGTAAAAAATGTAACCCTGCAGATTAATTGATGCCAATAATCTAGAGGCAACATTTTTTCCATGAAATAAATCCAGTATACCAGTGTATAGATAAGACTTTCCATACTTGAACCAGGGTTCTATATCCCAAAGTAAGACCCACCTGTTCAATAGATGAACGTATTGGAGGAGATGCTTCAGGTAACAAGGCAAGTAAAGTGTCAACAAGGACATTCATCAGCTCAGGAGCTCCATCTTCGTCCAAACCATCATCCTCATCTGAGTCATCAAGAATTTCAGAAGGAAATGCTTTCTTGCAACATATTACCAGTTCAAAAGCTGCCTCATAGAACTCTCCAGGGCGAAGGAGGACTTGAAGAAGCAGTTGGATGAGCAAGTAACGCAGAGAGTGCAGTTTATTAGCAATAGTTCCAGGTCCCATATTCCTTTCCTGCAGTTTTCAATTCAATTAACAAAGTGATTATGCTTCCATATATGGTTATATCAATAACATCTCAAGAAAACAAAAAAGAAAACCATGCCCAAAAGGTCCTACTGACAGTGAACACACAGAGCAAGATTAAAATACAACCTCACGGTAAAGCCAAGTTTCTGTTGCTTGTAACTTCTTCATTGCCTTCTCGTCTTCATTGCTCAGGGGCCTAGAGAGTGAGACCGAAGGAATGTTGCGTAATGTATCAAGGAATCGCATGAAGAAAGATCCAAGATCATTTGGTTCAAGACCATTTGACAAAGTGGGTGAGCCCTCATCTTTCTGAGCACTAGCCAGCAGACGCTGTAGTTGCTCAATACACATTTGGCATAGTTCATTTGATGTAGCTGCCTTTGGCCACTTAAACTTCTCCTGCAACTCAAATGATGTGACTTCTGTGCCAAGACATGCAGAGAATAGGCCTTGAACAGCTAGAAACTTCATTATTTCTTTCTGAACAACAAGCTTGGATCCAGGTTCTAATTTCAGATCCTTTAGAACACGGGGAAGGGAATCTATAACCCAACTTCTCAAATAATCTGGACTGCCTGCTGATGCAGAATTTTTATCTGCTATTGAACCCAAATCAGAATTGTCATCTGTTGTTTGGCTCTGGTCTGATGGTTCATCAGCTGCATCCCCTTCATCAACAAACATATTCACCAGGTTTTGAACAAACAGCAAGCATCCTGCTTCTGTGCGGAATTCTGACATCAAATCCTTGACTGTCTTTGTACGTGTGATGCAGTCAAATCTCCCATTGCTGTGTTTCTGTAAGGCGACAATGACTGCAATTCGTTTGTCATCATCTTTCCCGGCCCAATTTACTATTTCCTTGAGTAAATGTTGTGCAGCCTTGTACAGCCACGAATCTTTTGTTGAGAGTATGTCCATCAAGCATTGGATCATTCTGTGAGATAGAACAATATGTACACATGATGCAGGCAACCTAGGAAGAATAAGAAGAACAACCTCGAAGGCCAAATGTTTGCGATCATGGGATGATAAAAGAAGAGTTCCTTCAACAACAATTTCAAAGAAACAGTTAAGGTTCTTCACAATTTCTTCTGTAGAAGAGTTAGACTTGCGATTTCTCTTATGCTTTTTAGAGAAACTCAAATCCCTTGATGCATCTTCTTGTGTTACTAACTCTGACAAGAGAATATTTGTTAGAAGAGGCCAAATTCCATGAACTCGAGGCTGACAAAAAGTCGATTCCTGCAAAATTTGTTCAAAGACTAAAAACGTTAAAAACCATGTATTCGTATTATTGGGAACTAGAGAGGCACTAACATACAAAAAAGGCTCCCTTCGGTGGGAAAAGGGTGAACAACTCTGCAGCTAGCGAACCAAAGGGGATGGAAAGCTATAAGACAAATACGAGAGTAGTACAAGTTACCTTGAAACAAGGAATGAGGGAGGTTAGATGGTCGATCGTAAACAGCTTGTTAGGGGTAAATGGATATGGCAAGAGTTGGTTGAATATTTCATTATCCATTGAAATGTTTTCTCGCAACTTCAGAGCTAGAAATAATGCATCAGGGTTTCCAACTTCAGAGGCCTTTTGGAACCACTCCTGCATACCTGGGGCCTGAAGAATGTGACTCAATAAAGCTTCCACTGGCATCTACATAAAGAAGCTTTTGCATCAGTTCAAAATGCATAATCATGCTGAAACCAATAACTAAATATGAGGTACATGAAGAACATATCCAAATATCAATTGAACAAGTAGGACTAATGACTTTAAGTGACAACCAAACCCATGTTTCAAGAGAAAAAAAAATTTATACAAGATGGAATAATGATCAGTATTCTTTTGTCATATATCTAAACTATATAACGAAAGTTCCCTCATCAACCTGATTTTTGGGTTCCCTATTTTGCCCTCCAAAACCTGATTTTTGGGTTCCCTATTTTGGTACATTTAACAATAAACTTTTAAACTATGAATAGTGATGAACAGTAATGATTTTTGCGGTTCGTCAACGCCCTCCCAGTTTCATACTTTAAGAGTGAAAAAAATAAAGCGGATGAACAGTTACCAAGGGTAGTTGAGTACATTCAAAAATTACTTTTGAATATAATACTATTAAACATCATTATAATGAACAATACTTTGTCACCTACTTTAAATTTTGCTTCCCATTGTACCCTCCCAAATTGTTTATTTTAAGAGCAAAATCAATGTGGGTGAATAGTGATAAAGAAAAATTTGTGTCTTTAAACACGGACGAACAGTTCGAAACAGTAAACACTATTACACATTACACATGTTTACTATTTCACCCTTCAAATTCAAAATATTACAATTCAAACCAACCCCTCATAAATATTTGTAAATTGTACCTACGCCCCTATCATAATTTATTTGAAGCCCTCTAATTTTCTATACATTATAAAAGGCCCTTACATCTAACTTATTTGTTTTCCATTTTACCCTTCACAATTTATAATTTTACAATCAAAACCAGCCTTCATTAAACATTGATTATACTTAAGCCCCCAACATAATTTATTTGAAGTCCTCCAATTGTTTATAAGCTATACATATGCCCTTAAAATTATAAATAATTC
The DNA here is from genome assembly GCA_003290165.1 of Berberis thunbergii. NCBI lineage: Eukaryota > Viridiplantae > Streptophyta > Magnoliopsida > Ranunculales > Berberidaceae > Berberis > Berberis thunbergii. The sequence goes on along the minus strand of QNQO01001352.1, from coordinate 180,823 downwards.
TTTTATTTAAATATTCAATAATAATTTTTACTTTTTCTTATTTAAAAATTCAATAATAATTTTACCATTTATTATTTACCCTTAACCCCTCCCACCCCATGCCTCAGGTAGGTATTGAATCCAATACGTGGGGATCAACCCACACTGCCTTAGCCAACCGACCTGGCCACCTTTGGCTAATAAATTTTCATTATTATTGAATTTTTGTAATAAAAAAATACAAAATATCCACGCACGTAGAGCGCGTCGACACCCTTATACACACACACACATATATATGTATATGCTGATGCGGTTTTTCATGTTGTGAACTTGGGTTAGAATTGAAACACTAAGATCCTCTTTATTTTATAAACAAAGAGATGAGGAATATTTCATTAAATGAATGGAAATCATGTGACTAAGTCATACAGAACATAGAAAAAAACATACGAATTAAGAAGCAAACCAAAGAAAAGCCTCTTATAAATCCAGTTCAAATTTTAAACCAAAGAAGAAAAAACTAAAACTTTAGACAAAGTGATTTTGGGTAGTGGCTGTCACTTCTTAGGGAATGCAAATATGGAACAGAAAATTCATGATTGGGATGAAAATAAACCTTAGCAAGTATTATTATAGAATTGAGATTTGAGAACTCATTCTTGTGTTTTGTGTTTTGTGTTTCGTGTTTCTTGTTGAAACATGCGTTCTAAGGTTTATATAACAACAAAGCGTGCATGAACGCTAGACGAGTAACCACAAAATATGTAACCAATAAAACCTAAATCAAAGACACTCCACGTTTGGTTATAAGAGCTAACAAACTTCTCTACGGCGTTTTTTTTCAAATTGCACTCTTAAGTAGCTCTTTTGCTTTAAGAGCATCCTCAAGAGTATCCTAATGGCTCGTTGATGTACGCGTGTAAAGTCTAAAAAGTGGAAACACAAATTTCGACCTCTAGACTCAGTAGCTGCTTGGCACCACGGCCACTACTAAGAAAGACTCCTTATTGTTACTTCAACAGTTTTTTCAATAACAGTGGGTCCCACTATAGAAGAAAGCAATATAAAATGTCAACCACTCAGTTTTACCCTCTCCAACAAACTCAACGTTTATTGGTTCAAAGCTTAAAAATGGTGCAAAACAAAAATTATATTTGAAACTCTAAAATTTATTTTCGACATTCCATTTTACGATCAAATTGACCACAATGAAAACCCAACACACAAAATAGAAATTTACAGACACATCCTTATTATGGACTAAATTTATCCTTAGCCTTATGAAATTAAATATAAAACAGTCTTATTTATAAGAAATACAAAAACTTATCAAGATGTGTGCATGGGCAGTCAGATAAATAACAATTTTTTAAAGTTCATTGATAGTTTATTTAAAACGTGTTTTAATACATTTGCTATTAAAGACTTTGTTATCAAAAACTTAAATTGTTAGTGCAAGCGGCAAAACAAACATACGATAGAAGGCAAACAAACAAATGCACGAGTACTTGAAAATGACAAGTTGTAAAACGGGAGGTTTATAGTAAAGAAAATTGGAGAAACAAAAAAATAGGGAAATAAATAGGTTAAGGAGTCCCCTGGAGGAAAGACATTAAAAGCACTATTTTCATGTAAGGGACGCCTAAAAGATTAATATTATATTGAAATAAGGAGGTTCTTGGAGATGCTCTAACCACCCTAAATATTGTAGGGTGTATGGGAATCAAAGACTCAACTTCTTGGAAGTAATTTTTTTATACTTTTGAAATTATAATCCCTTCAACTGAAAAACTACTTGTCCTCAGATTTTTCACACATATACTCAACTTTTTCTCTCTTCGTAAGTATTGTTCAGCATTGTAATACCTAGGGGTCTATAATACCTTTTCAGCCAAGTCCAGAACGAGTAAGACAGCTGGCTCTCGCAAGTATTGCTTCTTGGTGGCAATGGAGAGGACACAGCTAATGAATTCCTTAACAAGAGGAGTATCCTTATCAGAAAACCATTCTTTAGCAATTCGCCCAGATCTTACAAGAGCGCCATAAGCAAACAGACGCCCCAAAAGGTGTTCTCTTGCATCCTGATGAGGAAAGAAACCATTACCAAATTGTTCATTTCTTTAACCTCCTATAAAACATTAAAGGCTTTGCTCTTACCTGACCCTTCATTGAAGACTTGATCTCTATCTTACTGGTAATCAGTTTCATCACTGAATCCACTTTGATACTGGTAATTGTGCGTACCAAAATAGTTAACCCCAATGCAAACCCTTGTCTTGCACACTACATCAGAAATCAACATATGAAAAAGTTAGCCCCCAAAACTTTGGAAGGGTATCCAGTGACAAAAATATTCAGCATGAACAAATGGAGAACATTAAGGATTAGAAGAAAACAAAAATGTGGATATTCCATTGCTACTATGTCATAACATTTCAAATAAACAATAGTGCTACTTGCTACTATGTAATAACATTTCAAATAAGCACCAGATAGCAGATCATAATCTTCCTAATTAACTTTCCCTCCATTTATGTTACAAGCTAAAAGATTGACTGGTCCTGAGAAGGCAAGGGGAAAAAGAAGAAAAACATGAATAAAAAATATATGTTTCCTTAAATAAAAGTCTAATAACATAGGTCACAAGAAAATACAATCCCTTTCAAAGGATTTAATTGTGAGGGGGGGGTGGATGGGTTGCTATAATGTCACAATGTGCCCATAGGCGCTCAAAAAGTTTGTTCCTTGCAGTAACCAATACCAAACATGAAATACAACAAGTCTACAAAGCCACGTCTGGGAGCCTTGTTTGAGCCCGGACGAATCGCATTGCATGTGTCTGTGGAGAAAGAGTGAAAAACAAGTTTTACAAAACAGAAATCTGTAACCCCCCAAAAAAAACCAAACTAAAACAGATCTAGGGCAAGGGAGAGCTCGATTTCATCCTTCCTTCAAGCGAGATCTAGGGTTTCAAGGGAGAGCTCAAGCTCGATTTCTTCCTTCGTTCGTTCAAGCTTGATCTATTTGACTGAAACTACCTGTATAACAACTCTGGTGAATCCTTAGTTGCAACATTGTTCCCTAAGATAGACTATACAAGGTAATAGTACTTAGGGCTTGACATTCTTAGTGTTTGGGGTTCTAATGTAAGTTTTTATGGTCGTCATGATGATTTTTTCTTTAAATTAACCTGAATTAAGAGCGGGCAGAGACAAAAATGTCTCAAAAAATGGTTCAATTTCAATTATCTTTCCTATAGTACTTCTACTATATAATCTATTTAGCCGAAACTACCTGTATAACAACTCTGGTGGATCATTAATTGCAGCATAGTTCCCCAAGATAGACTATACAAGGTAATACTACTAGTCTCGTTAATTTAACCCCTTATAAAACACAAAAGAAAATAGTAAGTTATCTCCACCAACTACATGTGCATTTTATCATTGTATGTTGATCTTTTATATGTTTGAGGTGATCCAAATTTTGTCAAGCTTGCAGACTACTACCATAGTTTAAACAGTTGTTATCTGTGTCTCTATGTTATAACAGTTGTATATTATAACAAATATTTCAGAAATAGATAGTGTAGAAGATAAAGAATGTATGGAGAATGAAGAAATTTTAGAGGAGATGAGAGAACCTACAGAAGGGATAGAATTCATCAACATTGATGAATAACTATGGTAATAAAAAAATGATTTCCAGTGAAAGGAATACTGGAAAAGATGAAGATGAAAAACCTAAATACATTATCCTTTCATGTAGGCAGTCTGGGCAACAAAAAAGTAAAGCAAAAAGTGTTGTAAAATTGTGTGCTACGAGTAAATGTGAATGTTTGGCTAAGATTAGAGCTCATGTATGCCCTGATGGAACAGTGTTAGTGACAAGAGTAACACTTGATCACAATCATGAATTGAGTTCTAGAAAATCAAGATTTTATCTGAAGAATAGAGTTATGAGCTCGTATGTTAAGAAGCTTGATTATAATGATAGGGCAGGTATTAGGCCAAGTAATTTTTCTTCATGTGTGGTTGAAGCTGGTGGGCATGATATTGTGACATTTTTCCAAAAATATTATTACAATTATCTAAATAAAATGAGGAGGTTGAGACTTGGTGAGGGGGATGCGACGACACTTCATAACTACTTTCAAAAATGCAAGCTAACAATGCTTATTTCTTTTATATGATGTATTTCTTTTATCATTGCGCATGAAACAGAACAGCTTACAAAGAGCATACCATCTTCATTTTTTTTCAGCATTCCTTACTTTTACTGAAAATCCTTTTTTATTACCATAATCATGATAATAAGCTGGGTACTTATCAATGTTGAATTTCATCCCTTCTGTAGATTCCCTTAGCTCCTCTAAATTTTCTTCATTTTCTATATATTCGTTATTTTCTACACAATCCATTTCTGAAATATTTGTTATAACATACAACTGTTAGTATGTTATAACATAGAAACACAGATAACAACTGTTTAAATTATGGTTGTAGCCTGCAAACATGACAAAGTTTGGATCACCTCATACATATAAAGGAACAACATACAATGATAAAATGCACATGTAGGAGGTGGAGATAACTTACTATTTTTTCTCGTGTGTTTTATAAGGGGTTAAATTAACAGGACTAGTAGTATCTTGTATAGTCTATCTTCGGGAACAATGTTGCAACTACGGATCCACCAGAGTTATTATACAGGTAGTTCCGCCTAAATAGATTATACAATATTAGTATTATAGAAAATATAATTTAAATTGAACCATTATTTGAGACACTTCTTCATGTTTGAGACATTAAAAAATTACAAATCTGGTCTCAGCTAGCCCAGCCCTTAATTTCTGGTGAAATCAAATAAATAAACCATCATGGCGACCACAAAACTTACATTAAGACCCCAAACACTAAGAATGCCAAGCCCTAAGTACTATTACCTTGTATAGTCTATCTTGGGAAACAATGTTGCAACTAAGGATTCACGAGAGTTGTTATACAAGTAGTTCAGGCTAAATAGATTATACAATAGAAGTACTACATGAAAGAATAAATCAAGAAGCAAAGAAATTACCTTCCAAGTCTTTTGGTTTTGTGCATTGAGGGAGCAATTGATACAAGCTTGAGCGAAGGAAGGAAGAAATCGAGCTTGAGCTCTTCCTTGAAACCCTAATAGAAACACTAGATCTCCCTTGAAGAAATGATGAAATCGAGTTCTCCCTTGAAACCGTAGATCTAGATCTGTTTTAGTTTGAGGGATATTGGGGGAGAATAAGCAAACGTTGTAGATTTAAAGTTGTTAGCTTTAAATTTCTATTTTGTAAAACTCGTTTTTCACTCTCTCTCCACAGGCACGTGCAGTGCGACTCGTCTGGGCTCAAACAAGGCCCCATACGTAGCTCTATAGACTCGTTGCATGAAATAATAGTTGTTCAAACATCAACATAATAATTCTAACAATAAAACAAAATCATAAGGTATACGTCTATATGATCCAAATCATAATATTATACAACGATCATGAAACTACCATAATGATTCATCCAATTCCAATCAGTTTCATAAAACCTTAAGCAACAACTTGCAATCAGATTTTGGCTCCACATGGAAACCAGTGAATATTGAATAACAAGACAATAAAAATGGCAATGTCAATTAGATCTATTAGTAAAATGATTCTTGCAAAAATTTAGAAGCGAGTCATGTAACCAAAAATATGTCCAAGTACCAAAAAAAAAAATATGAACATACCTCTCTCGACGAACAAACTCCGTTGATGAGCCGCTCTATAGCATACTTCAAAGAAGGTGCCCAGTTATTATCCAAACCATCGTCCTTTTCAGCTTTGGATTGCAGTGACCCTTCATCAGCCCTATTGCTACCAAGTTTCTCATGAGCAGCCTGAATAACCTTCAGCTCTCTTACCATTTTTTCAACTGCCGCTTCTCTACTGGAGCGTTCAGCCACTGCCAGATTGTTTACATTTTCTACATGAAACTCAGGCACCCCATCAATAACATTACTGGAGGACGAAGCAACAGGTGCCTCGGACATATCAGCATCAACTGCTTTCCGCAATTGCTCAGCTTTTGGGACCTTCGCACTGTCAGAACCACCTTGATGTTTCTGCTTAGCCTTCTCTTTTCTATTCTTCCTGTTTTCCATAGGGTTAGTGGAAGTTTTCCCACCTCCGTCTGCCATTTCTTTCGACTTCTTCAACTTTTTTGCAGGTTTCGCAATATCTTCATCAACTTGCATATGTGCTATATCCTCCGCCGATTCATCCACAGAATTTAGTTCTCCCTTTCTGCTACCCATGGTATCAACCTTGATAAATTAACCAAACAAAAAGAAAAAATCAGCACAAGCAATAATGTGATTGAATATCAACTACTCTATCACCAGCTAAGTTCAAAAAACCCCTTGAACACACTAAACTCCATCTTTAAATCCTTAATACACTAAACTATAAAAAAAAAACCCATAACATTTTCAACAAATTCCTCTAATGCAAATTAAAACAAGTAAAAAAAATTAATATGAAAAAAAATAATATGTAAACCCTTTTAATCAAAACCGAACCTTGCCTCACAAAACACCAAACGAGATAGGTTCAAGTACACCAATGTGTTTGTTTAAGAAGTAATGTAGAAATGCAAAGCTTACTAGAACAGATAGAACAAAAAAGATGGTTGATTTTGAGGCTTTGCGATTCAAACCCTATAACAAGATTGGAACTTTAATCCCAAATTAGTGATTCAACGCATCAATTAACAAAAAAAAACAGAAAGTTAATGTGTGCAAATAAGATGAACAAAAAAAATAGAGTGTTTAGGGCATCGAATGAAAAGGGGAAATTAGAGAGAGTTGAGAGAGATACCTATTCGATTCGAGACTAAAGAACAACAATACGTGCTTCGATTTCACGAAGGCCAAAACGATCTCTCACTCTCTTGCCCTAGTTCGAAATGTGGAGGAGTTTATACGATCGTCTTTTAGGGTTTTGGGTTTAGAGTTCGTGTTGGTGTAGGGTAACTCGCGCAACCGTGCTTGCGCGCGGATTTGCTTCGATGCCTTGGTCTATATGCACCCAGTTACGCTTTGTGCACCCATAGTGTGACACTATTTAGGGTGTTTATTTTTCAGAAGTCTAACTTAACTTTTGATTAGAGTAAGCAACAAAGGTGCTGATCACTTAGCACTCAATGCGTATGTAGTGTTTGATTGTTTAAGTGTTTAATAGTTAACTTCTAACTTAAGGTAAAAGTTCTGAACGAGCTTCTAAACAAACTATTGTTTTGCTTTTAAATGGGTCGTTCATCAGAAGTTGTAAAATTAAAAGATGTTTGTTTATAATTGTTGACTTGAAGTTTTTTTTTTCTTTTTTCCATCACCAATATTAGCCCCCCTTTACCACCGAGTTTTTTTTTCTTCCAAATACCATTAACATCATTTTCCACCACTACCAGAAATCACTCTATATCTCTGTATTCATTCCACATGTAATCTTCTTGAGTGAGGAAGAAAAAAGTGAAAAATAAATAAAAATAAGAATAGGAAGAGGGAAGACCAAGGAGGGTGGTGGCAACGGTGGAGGCACTGCTCACATGATAGATAGGAGGTGGAGAAAATCGGATGGTTGGTAAATGAAAGGGGTAACAGGCAAGCAACAATCATTGCAAATTTATGTAAAGCTATTATTGGAATAAAATTTTATTAATCACTCAATGTTAGGCGATCAACACACCTCATGGTACTTACTCTAATCATAACTTCAACTTATGACCAAAACTAAAAACAAACACTATTTTTAAATTGTCTCACTTCTTATTAAGACTTATGAGTCTATTCAAAAAAAAAAATTTTAATGAAGATTCATTATAATAATAACCTCACAATAACTTTATATTGAATACTGTGCTGCCGCCATATTATCCACCAACTATCCCCTATTTTCTACCTCATTTCTATCACATGAGTAGTGTCGCCATCGTTACCGTTACCATCACCACCACCCACTCATCCCCTCCTCTCCTTCTTCTCATCTTCCTTTTTTATTTCACTTCCTCCTAATATTTTATAAGAAATGAATAAGGATGTAGGGTTTTTTTTTTTTTAGTGGAAGGGGGATCTCTATGGTGATTGGAAAAGAGAAAACAGATGAAGAAATAGAGTTTCTGTTAGTGGTGGGAGTTGTGGTGGTGAGCAAAAATGTCAAAAAATACTTCAAATCGGTACCTAAAAACAAACACCATTAATTTCACAGATTATAATTAGTAGTTCATTCATAAGGGAAATCAAGGATTGTGATTTCGTTTTTCGAGTTAATTTTGGTCTTTTAATTTTAAGAAATATTTTGATATTTAAAAAAAAAATACAAATTTCGAGGATACATAAAATATATATATAATAAATTCGAGGATATATGAAATATGTAATATATATAAATCCATTAGAAACAGTAACAAATATTATTGATAAATATTAGGTAATGATTTGGGTAAACAACCCATGCTCTTTGCCTTACCATACATTAATATATCATACCCATGAAAAATACATCTCATTATATAAAAAATATATCATACCATAATATATCATGTAATAAATTCAAACAAATAATACGATTTAATAACATCTCAGGAAAAATATATTTTTATAGATGTGCATACTTTCCTATTATACCATAACTTCTATAATTCCTTCACGAATTCAAGTGGGTAAGATGGTAAATGGAGACCCACATCTTCTTCCTTTCACATTATTTTCTTTGTATTCATGAAATAAAAAAACATCAAAACCAAACCAAACCCTCTATTTAAATATCTCTCTTGCAACACAGATCAAAGTGCATAAGAATCGCAAAGAGAATAATAAATTAAGCACTCGGATCAAGCAAAACAATAAGCAATGGAAGACACCATAATAAAAGCACCACCGCTGTCGGTCAAATAAGAGGATCAATAGGAAGGATGGATCGAGAGACGAAGGAAGGAAAACATCAATAAAAATGATAGATTGATGGATTTATCACTGCGTCGAAAGGATCAAGTTCTATCAGTGATTGTGTCGATTTATCTGTGATTGTGATGCATCGAATAGGAAGAGCATCGCAGTGCAGCAAGTTAGTTTGAATTTTTTTGGAAATTTCAATCGAAAAACTATAATTTTGCTTTTGATTTTTGGGCAAAAATATCAAAATTTTGCCCAAAAATGAAATAATGTAAATTTGGATTTCGCAATTTTAGAAAAACAAAAAACTCGACGTAATTTCGCAAAAACACATTTATTAAGTGAAACAAACAGTTCATTCAGAACTTCAAACTCCAGTTAGAAGTTGGTTTTCGAACACTTTTAAAAAAAATACCACATAAATCTCATCATGATTCATTTACCGTACACAATAAATAGAGAAATACATAAAATTTGTAGCTAATAATACGTGAGACCGGTGAGAAGATTATACAGTTACACATAATTCATAATCCAGAGTCTAATGATGGATACAATACATGGTTAAACTCGTCCTACTCATCAACTCCCCCATTATTCCATAGACATTCCTAATCGTATATTTTCAATCACCAAGATTTTGTTGGAACATAATGATTTATTATAATAAAGGGACCCCCCCCCCCCCCCACCCAATTCTTCATGCGGCGCCTAACATAGGTTCAGGTAGAGTAAATAGATTAATCCCAAACTAATTGAAACAAGTCAATGCTTAATGGGGGTACCGACTCAGCGGTAGACCGAGTGGGCGTTTTTTTTTTTTTTTAAGTGTTTAAAAGCTAACTTTTAACTGTTAGAAGTTCTAGACGAGCTTAGAAGTTATGAACGAGTTTCTGAATGAACTGTTTGTTTTACTTCTGAATGAGCCGCTGATTAGAAACTGTAAAATTAAAAAGTGTTTGTTTTTATGTGCTGAATGTGAATTGTTTGACAAATTTGCCCCACTGAGCAAAAAAAAATTGATGACATAAATATTGTGCTTAAAATCATATGAATACGACTGTGGCGTTATTATTGTATCTGAGCAATACGTTTTTTGGCTTGAATTAGTTATTTGATGAAATCATTAATCCAAGCATGAATTATTTGATTTGATATCTTATGATACACACAAGGCAAAAAAACTATATGCTAAAAACTTGAAAATATACATGAGATGGAGAGTTGGAGAGATGAAGAAGAACTTAAAAATACATAAAAAGAAAATAAAGATGAAGGAGAGAAAGGATAACCACAATGTTTGGTGAATAGAGTGAAGGTGTGCCCCCAAAATTTAGCCATACTTACTTTTAAGAAGATGGGGCAACAATTGTCATTATAAAATTATGTTAAGATTATTATTCAAATAATTTTTCAACACCACTTTGTTGCTTACTCTAATCAGAAGCAGAACTTCTGATCAGAACTAAAAACAACCACTCCAAATAGGGTGGTCCATTTCTTATTAAGACTTTTGACTCCATTCAGGAGCAAAAATCAAACAAAAAATGCTAGAAAATCAGGTTTTTGCAATCAGGATGACGTGTCATGATCTGGAAAGAATGATGAAATTTCCAAAAAAAATTTGTGTATCTTAAAGTTGTAAAAAACTCCTCTAACATATCACATTATCCTGATTGCAAAACATGATTTTCTAGCCTCACTCAAAACAAACATCCTCCCACTCACAAGGGTTCGAATTTTGAAGGAGGGGTTAATGGATTAAAAAAAAAAAAAACGGTAAATAAATAAGTAATTGAAACGGCACCCGAAATGCTTCTCATCTCTCTCTATTGGAGGAAGTACGATTTCTGCTTATTTCACAGAGAGAGAACACACAGACACGGTATGGAAAAACCTTCTCGATCTCCGCATGATCTAATCCTACGCGAATCTTAATAAATCTCAACCGTCGTGGATCTCCACCAAGCTCACCTGCTGATGCGATGGTGGTCTGCAAATGTCGCAAGGTAAAGCTCTCTTCTGATCTCGACCCAAACCCTAATTTCACTGAATCCATTGAAATTGCAAGAATTTGGATTCAATTAGAGTGATCTAGGTGTCCAGATTTCGCAAGATACGGTTTTTTTAGCTGTAATTTATTTTTAATTGCGTGTTCAGGCGACGAAGCTCTACTGTTACGTCCACAAAGTTCCTGTTTGTGGAGAATGCATTTGTTTTCCCGAACACCAGATTTGCGTGGTAAAATTCCTGGCCCCCCTTTTGATTGATTTATTTATTGTTGTGGAAATTTTTGTTTGTGGGTGTTAAAGTGTAGAATCGTTGAAGCTCTCATGTTATTGTGTTCATTGGTTTTAGATCTAGAGAAATCGATTCGAGTGTGCAAAGAACTTTTAGGTAAGAGCAATATTGGTTGAACCGCACAAATAAAAAATAAAAATGCTTATAAGTTGAAAGTTACAATTTTTATGAAATCAGAATATAAGCGGCATGGAATTGAGTGGTATGCACAGCTTGCATGTTAAAGCTCCTATACCTAGATTCGCATGGAACAAATGATAATACTCTAGTCTTTTCATAGGACGTAATGATACGAAATGGCGGATTGATAGCCAATGTAGTTTTGATGTAAAAAACACAAGAACACTAATGTATGCAAGCATTGAGATACTAGAGCGAGCCAACTGGCAGTAAATGCATGTAATTATGATTTATAGATTCAAAGGCATGGAAATTTGAGTGTAATCATTACCCTCGATTTTATTTTTACATTCATATATTAGTATGAGGTGATACTGATACAGCTCCTTCATATAAAGTCACTTATGATTTTGATATTTCAAGTTATAGTTCCCTTGGCGATGCAATACCAATTGCAAAGAGATATTGATATTCCTTGTATTTCTACCAAGACTTACCTTTTGTTAGTCAATCAACTCTATGAAGTGAACATTGCATAATATCTAGTTGTAGACTAGACTCAAGAAAGAATACTCGTAAACCATCTAAGAAAGCAAGTCTCTAGAATAAATTTCCAAACTCATTGTAAACTATGCTCTTCCGGTGTTATTGGTGACAGACTGCCAAGACTACCTAGGTGCACCCAGACATCCTACCCTTCAGGGGTTTTGAATGAAAATGGCATATCTATTTTTCATGTATAATAAGTACATACAATGTATATACTTGAAAAATAATAATAAATTAATGATAATACTTTTTTTTGGAGCAGTTATTACAATGCTCACAGCCTCACACTCTACTTGTATACACAAATGAGTGTAAATCTTAACAGTAATTTGCACATATTACTGAAAATTAAAACACTGTCAAATACTAAATTAATGGTATGTGGCTGTACTTATTTTCTTCCTTCCTCAGGTCCATAGTTACTCAGAATGGGTAATAGATGGAGAGTATGATTGGCCTCCAAAATGCTGCTGTTGTCAGGCAGTGCTTGAAGATGGAAACGATTCCCAAACCACCAGATTGGGTTGTTTGCGTATGTGATATATACATAAGCTTTACTTCCCTGTGCTACTCTTCTTTATTGCAAAACTGCTAATTTTGCATTGGATAACACTGCATGTTTATTTTTTCAGATGTTATACACACCAATTGCTTTGTTTCTCACATTAAAAGCTATCCTTCTCACACTGCGCCAGCAGGATATGTATGTCCTACATGCTCCACCTCGGTAAGGCTAATATCACTTATACAAGTTCGCAAGTTCACATGGCTCTGTCCTTGGTTATTTTCTGTTTGTTATTCACGGTTGGTATACATAAGTGATCATTCAATTAAATGCCAAGACAACCGAAAGAAAGGTAAAGAAAGTATGTGAATGTAAAATTAGATTACCAGGGATGATAGATCTCAATCTCCTTAATACGCAATTGAAAGACCCTGAAATGCTTGGTAGACATTTACATATAGCTAAAATATCATGACTGTAACATTCGAAAGAGGCATACTTCATCTTAAGTGCATAAAACTTGAAAGGGTCTCAGAACAACTGATGTGGTAATTTTAAAACTTTGTTTTGGTGATTATAAGCCTAGGAGATATTTGATTTTTGAGTGATGCTTTTGTGGTGCAGATATGGCCTCCAAAAAGCATTAAAGATTCAGGATCCCTTCTTCACTCTAATTTGAAGGAAGCTATCATGCAGGTAATCTTCATGGTTGTTCTAGATGTTAGGTATTATAATACTAATTTTCTTCAATAATTAATGATTGGCTATTTACCGTTTCAGCTTGACAGGATCACACTATTCGTGCTTACTATTTTCTTTTATATTATGCCATGATATCAAGTTGGAATATTTCATTAGAGGACTGAATTACTGTCATGCAACATAGTATTCACACTCCTCATAGATGTACACGGGAATTTAGGATTGTCATATTGTCTTGATCGAAGAAAGTTGTGCATACAGATAGTCTCCTATTAGATGTTTTCCCTCTTAGATATCATGTTGTGTAACTACCATCTTATAATATGCAGACGGGTTTAGAGAAGAACTTGTTTGGAAATCACCCCGTTTCATTGCCAGCAGCAAAATCCCGTGGCCCTCCTCTCGCTTTTGCTTCAGATCCAATTGTGCATGCATCTGACGGAAACAGAGAGAAAAATAATGCAGAATCTGTGGGTCCAAGAAAGGATCTTGGCTTGTCATCTTCAGTAGGTCAAGAGGGCAAATCCATGGCTGAAGGGTATTCACCTGCAAATGGAATAAGATCTGACATTGCAGCTACAGAAATTGTGGAGATAAACAGTCCCAGTTCGAGGGACCATGGGCTCAACTCAATAAGAAATGCGAGTACTGCTACTGTAGGTGTTTTAAGAGCTTTGAAAATGCATATTTAGACTGGGTGTTTCAGTTGAATCTCTTTTTTACATTGGCAGGATAGGCATGCGTCAAGCGCATTTATGCGCTTAATAGATTATGTCTAGTATATTGATTTATCTATGGTATTATACAGCCTATTGTTACAACAAGGAAGGGTGCTTACCATGTGGAGAGACAGAACTCAGAAATTTCATATTATGGTGATGATGAAGATGGGACACAGAAGAAGTACAGTCGACGAGGTCAGTTTAAGGGTTGTTTTTCTTTTTTTGCTTCCTGCAACTACTATGTTTAAGTTGGATGAGATTTTAGTTTTTTTGCATGATATTACTATTTTTTGCTAGAAAAATGTTAGATTCATGGAGGCATAGCATTGTGGTACCAATTTATAAGAACAAAGGGGATATCCAGAATTGCTCAAACTATAGAGGGGATAAAGCTTATGAGTCATATGATGAAACTTTGGTAGAGGGTTATAGAACGAAGACTTAGGAGTTTAACTGCGGTTTCGGAGAATCAATTTGGATTTATGTCGGGTAGGTCTACTACTGAGGTCATCTTCCTGCTTAGGCAAATTATAGAAAAATATCGAGAGGCACGTAAGAGTTTGCATATAGTTTTTATTAATCTAGAGAAAGCATATGATAGGGTCTCCAGGGAGTTAATTTGGTGGGTGCTTGAAAGGAAGAAAGTGTCTCAATGTTATGTCGATATCATTAAGGAAATGTATGAAGGGGCTATAACAAGTGTTCGCTCAGTAGGTGGGATGTCCAGTGTTAGTAGGACTACATCAAGGGGCGGCGTTAAGTCCATATTTCTGTGCTTTGGTTATGGATGAGTTGACGAGACATTTGCAAGAAAATGTACCTTGGTGCATGTTATTTGCAGATGATATTGTCTTAATTGATGAGACTAGTGCAGGTTTAAGTCAGAAATTAAATAGGTGGCGGGAGGCTTTAGAGAGTAAAGGCTTTAGAATTAGCCGTTCGAAGACGGAGTATCTAGTGTGCAACTTTGGTTGTGAACCATGAGGGAGAAGTAATGCAATTGAGATCGAAGGTGTAGAGGTCCCAGAGTGTGAGGCTTTTCGATATGACGATATCTAGGATCTATAATTCAAAAGAATGGGGCTGTTGGAGAAGATGTAGACCATAGGATTAAAGCTGGTTGGTTGAAATGGAGAATGGCGTCAGGAGTATTATGCGATAGAAGGATGCCTGCAAGGCTAAAAGGGAAATGCTATAAGACAATTGTTTGACCATCAATGCTATACGGTTCAGAATGGTGGGCTACTACGGGACAACATACGCATAGGATGACAGTAGCAGAAATGCGTATGTTAAGGTGGATGTGTGGTAAAACTTGTAAAGATAAAATTAGAAATGAAAGAATTAGGAGATACTTAGATGTAGCACCCATAGAGGACAAAATTAGAGAAAGACGTTTAACTTGGTTTGGTCATGCGCGGAGGAGAGCAAGCTCGGCGCCAATTAGAAAATGTCTAGATTGACAAGTTAATGGAGAGTGTAGATGGAGAGGACGACCGTTGAAAACTTGGATGAAGGGGTGAATGAAGATATTATTGAGCTTGGATTATGCGAGGATATGTGAGAAGATCGCATTGCTTGGAGAACTAAAATTCATGTAGCCGACCCCGAAAATATCGGGAATGGGCTTTGATGATGATGATGATGGTAGATCTACTCAGTTTAGACTCAACAGAACCAAGTCACCTTTGTGAGCAACCTGATTGAAAATATGATTCCCCCTGCCTTGCTGCTTTATATTCTTTTTATCACATTAGGGAGAGAACAATGCTAAACACATAAAATAAGGTTGCAAGAGCATTAGTCAAAAAAACTTTGAAATCTAATTGATGAGATTTTGAGACCTTGATAATGTTTTATTTTTATCATCTAGCATTTTGAAGCTCTGTTATTGATGATATACATGTCAGTTTAGGTCATTGGTATTGCTCATCCTAGAATTTAGCTTGATTAAGTCATCTGCAGCAGAATTCCAACTGACTAATTGTTTGCTGCAATCTATCCATTTTTTTTATTTATTTATTTTCTTCTGGGATTTTACCAAATTAATGCCAAGAAATATTCTAAGATGCAATCTCTCCAAGTTCAATTTGGAAGCAACTCCCATATTTTTAAGGAGCTTGAACACATTATAGAGACAAATTAATAAGATTAACAATGCATATTCAAACAGCAGTTGGGGATTGGTTACAATGCATGAATACAAACGTTTTTCTCTTTAATAATAATTTATTATCTTGCACAATCTACAGTTGAACAAATTCCTAATCATTTGAAGTTTTGGGTCTATGATCACATAGGACCCCATGGCCCTGTAAAACATTATGCGGTTGATCCAAGTAGGCGGTCTTATGGGTTTCTTTAAGAGTCTTTCTTCAACACCATTAAAAATAAAACCCATTAAAATACACTAAGCAAACAAGACTGAAAGATAAGATCAGAAGTTCAGAATAGTATGTGGATGGTTCAGAATTATGCTTACGGGTTTAGATTTTCTTTTGGTGTATTGAAGAGTTCTCCTTTTCAACTGCAGGTCCTTTCCACAACAAATTTCTAAAGGCTTTACTTCCTTTCTGGTCTAGTTCCCTGCCGACTCTGCCAGTAACTGCACCCTCACGTAACGAAATGTCTATTGGAGATGAAGGTCGTTTGCGGCATAAAAAGTCTTCAAGGATGGATCCAAGAAAAATTCTCCTTTTCATGGCAATCATGTAATCTTTCTTCTCATTCTATTTCTTTGTTCTTTGGTTGCCCCTGTTACTGTTATTTATTTTTTTAATTATTATCAATGTTGTTATTATTATTAGGTTTTTTTTTAGTTTGACACTTAATTTGTTTAGGTCTAATTGAGTTTGAACCTCATTTTAAAAATCAATTGAGTCTAACCTCACACTCACGTCGATTCTAACAATCAACGTAGTTGACTACCCTTGACTCGTTGAACTATCTTAAAACTCGGATATACCCTTCACTTTAGAAGATCAAAGTAGACCACGTGCATTTCTTGAGGTAAATCAGGAAGCATGTGAGACTCGGCACATAACATGGTTTGGATATCGTTGTTGGAAATTACGTGCATCATGATCGTAGAAAAAGCACCAGATGTGAAGAAAGTAAGGGTAGGGATTTTGAGTTGGTTGCAAGGCTGGATAGGCCAAGTAAAGAGAACCAACTGGATAGGTCTAGTGAGGAGAACTAGTATCTAACTCAGAGTAGGTATATTTGGGAATTCAATTTCAGTGATTTTGACATTGATTCAGACTCGCATGCCCCTGATTCGATCCAGTTGTTGCGGACTTGCGGCAGCAGGGGATTGATTTTGGGAGGAACAAGAGTGATGGAGTTAACTCAGCTCGGTTCACCGAGCTGATGATGTTGTCTGGGTCGGTTTGTAATGATTCAGTGAGTTGGGTGACCTTTCATAGTGCTTATGATTTTGGGTACTTGGTGAAGATCTTGACTAGCAAGAACTTGCCTAAGGAAATTGGGGGATTTTGGTGATTTTGCAATTGAGTGCAGTGGAGATGCGTTTGCAGAGTTCAGTGGAAGGGAAGATGTGGCCTTGGCCATGGAAGGAGATCACCAGTATCTAACCTGGAGCCGTTTTCTGAGATTTAAATGGGATGGGATGGGAGAGAGGTGGGTGGTCATCTTTCATTTTTAGATTCTAAACATGAAATTGAATCAATTGCTATCACCCACCATGAATCATCTTTCATCTTTCATGCCATGGCTATAACGCGAGTGGTCTCCACCACTCCGTCGACAACACGCCAAAAACCACAACTTCTTATTCCCTGATTGATCCGTCATTTCCCCTGAATTTGACAAAACTAATGCGGGAGCAGTTGCTGAAGCCGTCCCTGTCGGTGATTGATCTCCTGCATGCCTGATCTATCCTCTTCCCTGAATTCGACAACACCAGCGATGGAACTGTCGCCGCTAATGGAGACAGTGTTGGTGACGTCTTCCCGCCGCCGGATCGAGCTTCTTGGAGTAGGATGATGTTGGTAGTGGCGTGGTTGGTTGTTGGTAGTGAAGATGGTTGCGATGGAAAAGAAGAAACTGTTGGTTGCGATGGAAAAGATGATTCTGTGAGGAGTTCACCATTGGATGGTCATCAAATGATCATGGCCCTTTGTCGAATTTTGAATATGTTTTAGCAAGCATGTGCCTTTAAAGTGAAGGGTATATCGGGGTTTTAAGATAGTTAAACAAGTCAAAGGTACTCAACTACGTTAACTGTTAGAGTCAATGCGAGTTTGAGAATTAGACTCAATTAATTTTTAAAATGATAGCTAAACTCAATTATACCTAAACTAATGAGTGTCAAACTAAAAAAAAAAACCCTTATTATTATTCTACTTTTTTAATAATCACAGCCTTATTTTGAAGTAAAAGTATTAAAACTGCCACAGTTCTGATAATTGAACATGGATTTGCATCAAAATTGTCAGAAGAAAAAGGTGTTATCCACATATTAGAATCTCACATTGGACTTTTTGGGCTAAGACCACCTGATTTACAGTGATGTTTTTATTTAATGGAATACTTGCAACATTTCTTGATGTTGAGAGACTATTTGTAGGATGGTTAAATTTTTTAATGAAATTAAACTTGTCTGGCATTTTTCCTGGAAGGATCCATTAAATTATCTGTAATTTGCATGACATGTTTGAGCATCAAGGCGAGTGTGCAAAATTCCCCAACAACTCCATGAGTTGTAGGAACTCCAAATGTTGCCGCAGGCACTTGGAGCACGTTATTAACTTTATCCTCTAGTGTTGCAAGTTATCCTCATCAATACTTTTTGCACTCACATCACGATCTCTGGAAAACTGTAACTGAAATATCCAGCTGATTTTAGTACTCCTTGATATTTTTCAGGGCATGCATGGCAACAATGGGCATTTTGTATTATAGACTGGTTCAACGAGGTCTTGATGAGAACAGGCCCCAGGATCTGCAGCATTTAGCTTTTCCACAAGCTTGAGCGATACAGATTGAGCATCCGGGTTTTGTGGATTCTACTCCTGTTTCTTTTGCATACTCAGCTAGTGTTTTTGGTGAGACAGATTTCTCCAATGGATTTAACTATAATTTTTAGTCACTGAGAGTTTGATCCCATTGTCACTGCCCTTCACTTTCCTTATATGACATGCATGTTTTATTTTTGGAGTTGAATTCAAGAAAGCAGGTTATAAGCGAAACATACTGTATCTCTTGATAGTAGCATAAGGTTTACTGTTCTTTCTGGTTTACAGTAGATAGAAATTCATGAATAAATGTTTTTTACTTTCGTTTCACAGTTCTCAAACTGGTTCTTAACAATTGGGTAATTTGCCTCCCCTGCCTAGCTGCTGTATCTGAATTTCTATTGATGTCAAATAGCTCTTCCTTAAAATTTGTCAATATAATTGAACTTACCATCTATGTGAAGGTTTGGTCTGCCTTTTCCGAGGATACAATCATCTGTGCAGTGGAACTTCTTGGAAAGATCTATGTATATCATTTTATGAGCCAATGCACAACGCCAAACTTGCACTTAGAGTATGTACATGAAGTCACGAACACTTTAAAGAATTGCTTTGGCACAGTTAGAAACACTGCCTACAAAGTAGTAACAATGATCAAACGTGTCAATCCAACACGACAAACTCATTTGGGTTTGAGATTTTTGACACGATTACTAAATGACTCGAGTTTGGGTTTAACAAGTTTTTAGACACAAAGATTTTAAGATTTTATAAGACAGCACAACCCATTGCCACCCATACTTAAAAAGTTTATAACTAAGAGTTCACAAAGTCCACTTTAACTGTGAATTTCCCTAAACTTCTTTTTTATTTATGTATAATTTCGAGTTATAATATTGCATCCACGAAGAAACCATATATTCTAACATGTTAAAATATGCCAATTATTTGTAGAGAGTTGAAGAAGATTAGCTATTATATTCATCAAATCAAATTGTCCCAAACTTTACAATTTACAGCTCAAAATGATTTTGAGTTGAAGGTGACACATTCAAATAGTTTTGTGGTACATTGAACCAATTTCTTGCATTTTATAACTCCCAACAAAAAAAAAAAAAAATTGACAAGGAGAATGATAATCAGACTAGGGGTCTTATAATGAAAGTGATTTGTTGTTTTTTTTTTTAGGGAAAAAAATAACAAACAATTTTTTTGACAATCTTAAATATAGGGGATTATTTACTATACTTTTGTATAAATAGCTAATTAAAAGTTAGTCCCTATGTGATATCGTAGACGAAGTGTAGAATTCCTTGAATTAGGCAATTAGCGGTTCACATGGTTTGACTGTCAAGGCACGAGCTATTTTATATTGGTCATATTTTGATGAAAATTAACTTTGAATAATTCAAGGGCTAAAGTTAAAATGTTGGTCTCGAACAAATATTAATAGGTATCTTGAGGTAAATTGATGGCTCAAATAATACATTAAAATTAAAATATGCATCTTCAAACACATCTAATGTTTAAGTAACACTTTCATCAAACATCATCTTCTCCAACTCCAAGCCTCTTGCAACATCACCTCACTTCACCGTTAGCAGTGACGACCACCACCACCCCAACTCCTTCCTTATCCGTCTCTATGTTTCACCGCCCCAACTCATCTTCTCCAATCTACACCACCACCATCCCCTATCAATCTCACCCCAAGCCCAACATACATCACCTTCCTGAACACAAAGTCATCTCGAGAACTTTGTTGATCTCGTTAATGGTTAGATTTGAATTGCCAACTATTGTAAAGACCATGAAGAA
This sequence comes from Berberis thunbergii, assembly GCA_003290165.1. Lineage (NCBI taxonomy): Eukaryota > Viridiplantae > Streptophyta > Magnoliopsida > Ranunculales > Berberidaceae > Berberis > Berberis thunbergii. The sequence goes on along the minus strand of QNQO01001352.1, from coordinate 160,191 downwards.
TGCTAGAGCTTCGCAATGAAGTGTGTAAACGCCATGCACTGATTGTAGATCAACCCAAGGTCAGAGAAGTTGCCATGCGGCTGCCGTTGCAAGGTAATTGCATGAGAACTAGAGATGATATTGCTTTTTTTTTTCATGGGAAATCCACATTGATCACTACTAGTTCAGGGGAATCTGCAATATGATATCAAATAAGAACTGACCTTTAATTAGCTTTATTAGGCGGGAAGTATCGTAAATTAGGCTTAATTATAAATTAATATAAATGTCGAGCGTGATTAACTGAATATTATTTCAACAAAACTCAATTTTGAAAAATAGACATTTTATGATATCACAAGTCTAGGGTACAAAACTTAGTCACAAAATACCATGCATCTGGAATCCATAAAATCCCCAGGAAAATCTAAAAGACACTTCCTTAAGAAAGACAGACAAATAAAAATCGAAACTGGGTCTTCTCATGGTGTGCCCTACTTCCAGATTAGATCCTTGATTGATTAGTCTCAAACTTCAACTAATGCAGCTAACAAGGCACTTATTTAAGGAATAATCTAGTTTATTAAGTGTAGCTATTACTGTTTCATCATGCAGAACATTTATTTCGAATCATATTACCACACTCAGTCACAGTTTAGGAATAATCGAAACTCTCACCGCTCATTTTTCACCTATTTTCTTTCTTCCAAATACCCGATTGAGATCATTATCATTACCAAAAATTACTCTATATCCTTCTCCATTCCTCATATAATTTTCAATAGAGAGGAAAGAGAAAGTTAAAGACGAATAAGAAAAAGCAGACGAGGAGGGGAGAGATGCGACAATGGAGGCACTGCTCGCATGATAAAGAAGATGTGAAAAAAAGAGAAGATGGTTGGTAGAGGAATGAGGTAACATCAATCATTACAAATTTATTGTGAGATTGTTATTTAAATAAACTTTTATAAATCACTCAGTGTTAAGTGATCATCACTTCGATGGTCCAATCAGAACTTCAACTTCTGCTAAAAATTAAAAACTTCTGACTCTATTTAGAACAAAAAACAAAAAACACCCTCTTAGTCAATGGTAATGGCGAACTCTATACATTTTCTGTATTTGGCCAGAAAGGACATTTTTAATTCCATGCAAAGGGAATTACTGTGAAAACCAATAACAAAATTTCGACTCATCAAAGCATTTAAAGCATGTTGTATTGAGTTTAAAGGATTTATTAGAGATAATGTTGGAAATATTTCACAAATTCAATACATTTACAAAGTTATAAATATCCTGCAATTGGGTTTAGTGGTTGACATCATCCGATTCGGCAACTAATTAAGAAAATTTTAATTTGGAACAAATTTTATTGAGAAATGCTAAGAAACCATGTTTTGTAAACATGTTTTGCAACCAGGATGACGTGTCATGATCAGAAAATAATGATGAAATCTCCAAAGATTTTATGTGTATCTCAAAATTGTAAAAAACTCCTCTAACAATGCCACGTCATCATGATTGCGAAACGTATTTACAAAACATGGTTTCCTAGCCTCACTCAATTTTATTTGTTGCACTTGGAAATTTAAATTGAAAAAACAAAGAAAAATAACGCAGCTAGCAGATCTTTTACAAATAACTAATAAGATCAAATCATTAATTTAAAAAAAAAAAATTTGATAAGATAAGATATTACAATTTTCTTATTGGTAGTCTTTGTGAGTTTTAATGTGTATGAAAAGACGATTCAGTTGATTATAATAGTTTTTTGGGGCCAAATGAAAACTTTTTAGGAAAGTTCCTTGCAATTAAATTCAGTATAATTCTAACAATTAAGATTTGCAGAATTGCAATAGGTTTGAGAATCTGATACTGCAGATTTAAGAAAATTCTGTGTGTGGATTAGTTCGTTTTGTTGATTAATTAGCCAATCATGAATAGTCTGATTAGATTTGCCGATCGCATAACCTGCAACCCCGAGGTGCAAATTTTGAAGGCATCATCCTAGATATTTTCATAATCCACCAATCAAATACAAACACACACACAAAGAGCCTTCTTAGCGCTAGGGGTCTGACTCTCTAGAATTTTTGCTTTTACCTAGGAGTGGGCAATGTCGGTTCGGTTCGGTTTTGAGCCCCAAACCGATTTCGAATCGATTTAATTCGGTTTGTCCAAAACCGAAACCGAAACCGAATTTTGTATTTGTAAACCGATGAATTCGGTTGAACCGAATTTCGGATCGGTTCGGTTCGGTTGGACCGAAATTTCAGGCTCAAGCATTTGAAAGACTTTCATTAAAACATGTCCAATTTTTTACAGGTCCAATTTTTTTATAGACTCAATTTTTAGCCCAAAATTGAAAACTTTGAGCGAATGGGGTGATTTAGTGCAACAGGGTGTATTGCAATGCATTTGTTGCACTAATCAAGTATTGACACCTACTTTTTATTTAGTTATTTATATATATTCAATTAATCGGTCGGTTCGTTAATAAATCGGTCGGTTCAAAACCGTAAATCGATTTTGAACCGTTTATAATCGGTTCGGTTCGGTTTAAATTATTTTATTTCTACTCATATTTCGGTTCGATTACCGAACCGAATTTAAAAATTGGTTCGGTCGATTAACCGAATTTAAATCGATTTTTGCCCACCCCTACTTTTACCCATGTACCAACATTGATTTCAAGATTGTAGTACTCCAATTAGACATTCTCGATGCATGCCATTGGGATTGGGGTGACTAAGAAATCCCTTGGTTTTTAAAGGCACGATGGAATCGGATATGGAAAGTTGCAAAGGGGCTTAATGTTGCAGTGAAACACATTTTTTGAGAAGCAAATTCTATTGTAAATGCATTAGCTACACAATTGTACTTCAAGAGTAATACTACAACACTTATCTTGATGCAATCTTACGATGTCTTGTAACCACCGGACACTTTACCGGTGTACTTAAGAAAAACTGATACTTCAAAGGACTTAAGGAGCTTGAAGCTATTACCCCAAGGTTCATTCCTGCAAATGTAAAGTAATAAAAGTTTCGGAAACCAGCCAATTTAACAAATGCAATGACATGAAGTAGTCTATATACTATTCTTTATTTTGGTAAGTCAAAAATAACATATTTTGTTAGCAATTTATATGTCCTAATTCCAGATTAGCTCCCTTTGATTGACTAATCGTAAACTGCAATTAAAATGCAGATAAAAGTACTTGTTAATTTGTAAGATAATCTAATTTACTAGATAGCAAATCGTATATCATCATGCAAAAATATTTATTTGAGAATAACCCAGTCGCGCTTTTGGATTACACTAATTAGAATATTTGGCTAACCTATTTGGATGCACGTCAAAATGTATAGGATGATCATATCCTAAAAAATTTCAGGTTGTCGTCAAAATGTAGAATCACCCCTTTCTTAACATTTTCGAAAATGCTAGAATTGGCTATGTTTTGAAGATTAACATTTACCCTAATAACTAAGCTATTAGTGTGGAGTATTTTTTTTACTAGTATGTACAAGGTATTATAATCTCTATTGAAACAAACCAATTATTAACATCTTGAATTACGCAGATATTATGAAACTAAGTTTTTGCAATCAGAGTAATATGACGTGATCTTGAAAGACTGATGAAATTTTCAAAATATTTATGTGTATTTCGAGATTGTAAAAAACATTATCTAACGTATTAGAAATAGAACCAGACAATTATACTTTGAACTCTGGATATTTCTTGTCTCAAGCACGTATCATGGTATAAGACGTTTTTAAGTATACCACCATTAAAAAAAAAGCTTTGTCAACTTTTAATGGATTAATTTGGCATAACCTGAAATACATGAGTACGCGTGAACTAAAAGGGTTTCTATTATTCCAGAACCCCTTAGCGCGTACTAGCTAGTTGAGATTCCTACACCTGATAAAGGGATACCTGATCCCTATTTTATATAACTAAATAAAATTAAAAATAAATATAAAATGAGAGAGATTAGAGAACTCGATTACTATTAACTTATAAGCTAATTTAATCATTAAGATTCCTCCCCTTACTTGGGAGAACATTAAAAATGATAATTACAATAAAAATAGAATGACATCCACATATATAGTCCACTTTTTCTTTGATAACCCATAAATTATATGCATTTATAAAGTACATGTAATTAGTTATATGTGCTTACATTTTATATATACTGATTCCAGATTAGTTCATTGTTTAATCAGTCATGAACTGCATTAATGCAGATAAAAAATAATAATAATAATTGTGTTATTAAGATAATTTATTCTATTAGGATAGCCAATCCTATATGGTCATGCAAAATATTTCTTCCACCAAGAACCATATTAGAACTCAATCGAGTTTTTAGGGATTACTAAAATGATTATAATATTTAACTACCTATATGTAACATAAGTCTTTAATGATTATAGTATATAACTTATAGATAAGTGTGGCATAATTCGAAAAACAAATATTAAATGTAAAAATATTTTACCATTTGACGAACAACATTTCTATCAGTTCCAACAAAATAGGTAGATTAAAGACACCCAATTATTGTTCATAATGCTGGTAAAAATTATTAATAATGGAATATTAAAAAATATTGTCCGATTTGGGCTCAAAGTCCGTATGACTTTAAAACACGTTGTACTAAGGGATTCAACTTCACACATATATAACACATCTCATTTTCTCACCCAGGTGATATGAGACTAGTAGCATGCCGATCTCTGAACCCACCCACGATAGCTTGTCAGGCTCTGAGCTTACTCACATACAAATCTGTCAGCCTCAAAACCCGTCAACATAAAGTTGTTACAATGCATAAAGAGCAAGTGATACATCCTAAGCATCTCGCGCAACAGTAGTCACTAATACATGAGACTTATAGGTTTGACTATCTTTTAAATTTTTTGTTAGGGATATAAATAACCACTTACAATTTATATATCGGGTGTCGTTGAGGATGCTTTAAAATAGTAAATCCTCCATAAATTAATAGAAAACTTAGTTTTTTCCAACCAAATTAGTACCCATGAAAAATGTTGGCTTCCTCCGGATATGTGCTCATCAATCAACAATCTCTCTAATCAACATCACATCACTTTAGTTGCCAAAACCTAGGGGTGGGCACGGGATAGACCCCATCCCGGCCTCGTCCCATCCCAAACGGGTTTGGGACGAAACTGGATGGGATCAGCGTGCTCTGATTATAATTAGCTGGAATATAATCTGAACATAATTAGAGTGCTCTAATTATATAATATGAACATAACCTGATTCCTCACATTAAAAAACTCCCTAACAATCCGAATCGAGTGTAAAAACCCGGTCTAGCAATCAACTTGTCAACCAAAACAAATGCATATGCACAAAATTGGAAATAATATGTCTTAAATCCGAGTCATCACACCAAAAAACAGATGAATAGAACCACCGCCTCCATCCATGATGCTGAATCACCCGAAGGAGAATGAGTGGTAGTGAGTTGAACTCCATTAATAACGACTTCAATCGATCTTGTAGCTACCCATCTTGAATCCAGTTTCGTTTTTCTCATTTTCGCCATTTTTTCGCCCTAAAAGCATAACACACACATAGAGTAGTGTGAGCACGATGAGCTTTCTCTCTCTATCTGCAATTCTGTAAATCAGTAATTCAGGATGGCTTCACGAGTGAGTGTTGGTGGGTTGGTTGATTTTCGTCGTGTGCCATCGTAATCTGTTGTTGTTTGGTGGGTTTTTTTTTTTGTTCTCTTTCTCCTCTTGAATCTCTTATCTTCCCTTTTGTTGTTTGTTGTTTGTTGATTTGTTCTTCTTCAGTAACCCTGAACCTAAAGGAATGAATGAGAAAAGAAAACAAAAGACTTGCTTAAGGCTTAAACTAAAGTAAGCCTTAATCAAAGAAGTGATTAGAACCAATAGATTAATTTAGAGATGTGTGTGTGAGGGACAAATTGAGATGCTACAATGTTATATATATCAGTGAATTTATATGGGCATCCAAATATTGCAATCCTAAAATAAATAAATAAATAAAAATATTAATAATAAATATTGAAAAATTAGCTCGGGACGGGACGAGATTGAAAATCTTCATTCCATCCCATCTCATTCTAGATTAGGACGAACGGGATCGGGATGAAATTATTCAAAATAAAATGGTAATTACCATTTGAACGAACAATGGAATACGCATTTCCCGAAAAAAAAATAAAGATAAAGATTAATATAAAATAATTAAATTACATGTCGGCACAACAATGCCACCCTGTGTCACACGCTAAGCTACGAGATGGTCCCAAGCTTTTGAAATTGATTAGTCAAATTTTTTTTTTTTGACAAACCTAACCCTAGAAATCGTGCTGGCCAGCCAGAAAATTTTTTTTTCCAATTTCGTTCACATAAAAATCAAATTTTTAGGGTTCTAACATTCCCTCCATTCATAGCTGTTTAGATTTTATTCCTTTTTTAAAAAAAAATTATTATTATAAGTTTTCAGGGTTTAATCACTCTGTTCTTCATACATACATACATACAGAGAGAGAGAGATCGTGCAATGGCCGGCTCACATTTCTTTGAACAATATTCAATCACCAAACCCCCAAATCTGAAGCTCACGCGCACATTATTTGAACCGCAAAGATCGCCGGAATCTCAGGTGTTTGTGAGCGTTTCTTCTTCAATTCGAAGTGTTAACTAACTTCATTTTGTGCAAATTAGGGTTTGTTTCAGTAATGTTGATTTCATCCCCAATCTTCATTAATCTTAAATATAGATCTCATATCAGGATTTCCTGAGTTGTAATGTGTGAATTAGGGTTTTTTTGTTTGATAAAGTTTCGATTTTTAAGATTTTAGACATTGATTTTTTTTTTTTTTTTAATTTGGAGATCCAAGTGCCCATACAAACCTTGATCCTTAATTCCCATTGTTGACATTTTGACATTATGAACAAGGGTGTGTTTGGCTGCGTGGAATCTAATTCCATTACCACTTGTTTTCAAGTCAAATTTGATTGTGGATTTCACATTTTGATTAAAGGAACGAATCGAACTCTCATAAAATATGAAAATCCCGACTCTTTGCCCCTGAAAAATGAACACAAATTCGATCGAGCAGAAATTGAAATTTTTTAATCAAACCTGTTAATAGTGGGTAGGTACCTGTTAGTAGTGGGTAGGTAGGTTTATGTTGTATTGGCCGGCTCATGTCAAATTTCCAATTTGCCAGGCATATTTAATGGTTATAGTTTACCATGTTCCATGTGTTAGTTTGTAACATACCAATCAGGTTTTAGTGTCCTGCTTGAAGCTTTCATCACTGGTGTTTTGTGACAGTTTTAGTAGTTAATTTAGGCTCCCATTCTGGATACCAAATGATAATATATCATTCTAAGTACAACCAAAAGAATACGTGTTAGGTAATCAAGGTTTGAAGAGACAAAGTATCACAGTCGGTGATATGTTGTCGAGTTCCAGGTACTCGTGAGATTTTGGGAGAGCCATTGCCACGATCACATTGTTCATTTGGCGACATTTTTGTTTATTCATCCAACAGAATTCCAATTGAATTTCTTATTCAAGAAGACCCTCCACGTTCTCCTAATTGCCAGCTCTTCCAGTCACTCTTATATAATTAGATTCTTAAGGACTGTTTTTAATCACTCTTAGTCACCTTCAATGATTGCTCTTAGACCCCTTTTTTTGGTGTTTATTAAGCAATTTTCAAATGCTTAAGTAAGGACCATCCAAAAATCGTGTTATTTTAGTCCATCATTGGCTGAACTTATCCCCTGTCTGAGTTGTACTCTGGGCCTCTTGTTGACCTCGCAATTGGCCTCGTGTGCAACTGGTTTCAGAGGATAGGGACTTATCCTTCAGATGAATAATTTGGAATTAAGAAATTCTAAGTTTTGTTTATACAAATGAAGTCAATCCCACTTCAGCATTCTTAGCTGCTGTTAAGGGTATAAATATGTTTCTGTACTTGGTTAACCATAAGAACGAACACTCTCATAACTAAAAAAACCTATCAAGACTTCCTATTGTATAGACGGAGAGATGGAATCTGGGGGAATCATGTGTGAGGGGGAATGGAGTTCTTTCAATGGAACTTCTAACAAGGAGGCTGATTTCATGGCACAGTTGTTCAGTAACTACTCTTTTCCGAGTGAGCAAAATGAGGTTTCAAACTTTGGACTTCCATCTAGTTTTTGGCATTGTCATGACTCTAATGCAATGAATGTATCGGTGGAAGGCAATGAGAGTTCATATTATTGTTCAGATACTTTTATTTCTAATGCACAACACTTTCCTCAAGGAAGTAGTTATAGTAGTGATAGTAGCTTCTATATCCCCACTTCGGGTCATGAAGAATATTATTTAAACGAGTCAAATCCCACTTCGATGACCAATAATTCCATGACAATGGATTACTGTATGGTGGGTGAGCAGAACACCAAAACCTTTACTGACAATCTAATGGAAGAAGCTGTTTGCGTGAATGAAGGGATGAACAATGGCACTATGGGAGTGACAGGAGGAAGCCTGGCGGAATCACCTGTTCTTAAAAGCAACAAGTTGCAGCATAAACGAAAAATTGAAATGCCGGAACTGCATTCAGCCTTTGAAGAAAAAGCGGAGCTCAACTTGTCTGAGAATGTGAACAAGTGCTCTCGGGTTTCTGATGTAAGTATAACTTGTGGTGTTAAGGAATGTGAATTAGTTGTTTTTGAACCTCTCCTTATCATTGTATAAATGCAGGTCCCAAAAAGCAAGAAGAAGCAGAAGCTTGCCAATGCTAGCGTTGACGAAGAAGAGACTAATGTTGGTTTGAATGGGCAGACTTCTAGCAGTTACAGCTCCGAGGATGATTCCAATGCTTCTCAAGAACTACATGGTGGAACGACCTCATGCTCCAAAGGGTCTGGATCACTCAATCTGAATGGAAAAGCAAGAGCAAGTAGGGGATCAGCGACCGACCCACAGAGCCTCTATGCACGGGTAGCTACAATACTGCTACATAATCTTATTACTATTAAGATGTATTTATTTCCTATCAACTAAATCTGCCTTGTTATCTTACAGAAGAGGAGAGAGAGAATAAATGAACGGTTGAGAATCTTGCAGAACCTTGTCCCTAATGGAACAAAGGTGAGTTTGTCTAAATGTACACTGCTTTTCATAAGCATTGTTTCATGAGAATGAGTTGAAGAAGGAAAACCTTATGAATAACTCGTTCTCGATCATTTGATAGGTTGACATCAGTACAATGCTCGAAGAAGCTGTTCAGTATGTCAAGTTTTGCAAATTCAAATCAAGGCAAGCAAAGTAGTTTCAAGTTCACATCTTAATGGTGATTTCGGTATTGTGCATCACTTATAGGTTCATTAGTCTAATTATTTTTTTCTTCTTTACGAGTTTTGCAGCTTTTAAGTTCTGACGACATGTGGATGTATGCTCCCATCGCTTACAATGGGATGAACATTGGGCTCAATCTGAATATCCCACCATCACAATGACCACAATAACAACAGTGACAAAGTCGAACATAAGGGATAGGCTAGACAAATAACTCGAGCAGGTTCAACCATTCTGATTTTTTTAACATGTACCCTCACTGGTCTTCATTATACACCTTGTCAACATTCTCATATCGCGTACAATAAATGAACATTGGCTCAATGTGTATCAACTTTGACCGAAGAATACAACAAACAAGTGTGATCATGGAAACGTTTTGTGAATAAAGTACAACCTATTTCTTCTCTTGTTGTCTATCCACATCTTGGTAATGTTCATTGTGCTGAATTAGAATACAGACTAAAAGAACTAATACACTGCCATGATAAGTGTATCTGCAGAACCATTTAAATATTTGCTACTTAATGAACTTACAGAATGAGATTTAGATTCCCTATAGGATATCGATGTGTATGCTCAAGTTTATGATCATTAATGCTCGAAAAGTCAATCTGATTAATCTAGATTCAAAGCTTCCAATCATTTGAAATATGTTTATTATGGAATCATTCACTTCATGCATGTGCAGCTTCTTAATGTACCGATCCTTACAAGTCTTGCCCATGATTTAGATGTACCATTTTGTGCTCGTAGATTCCTAACACAAGGAGGATCGATTATATATGGATTCCCCTAAACTAGGGATATGTTGACATGATCACTTGTTCTACGAAAGCTAATTCCAGTTAATGTAGTCACTGTAAATGAGGACGATACAAAACATGATTTATGGATAATTGAAGAATCTTTAGATTCACTTAGATCGAAAGAACCTACAATGGTTAAAAGACTGAAAGCACCTTCTTTCAGGGATACATGGAAGAGAAAATACAATGTCTTTATGTTCACCTTCAACCTGTAAGTGCCAATAGTAATTTTTCTTCAGCCTTTTATGAGTATTATAGTTGCGTTGCAAGCTCCGGACTCCATAAGCATACCAGAAATAATGCCTAGATTTGTTTCGGGGCAGCATGGGCAATTCATGTAATCGTGTAATCTGCCAATGCCGATTACATGCTTAACCACAGCGCAACGCTTATGGTCTGTCAGCAGCAACTAAACATGCCCTTAAGAATACATAGAAATCTCAACTTGCATATGCAACTCTTAACTAATAAACATGAAATACAGAAATGGCAAACCTATGGTAATCTGTAACAAATAAGCATGAAAGACAAAAATTCATAAAAATCTACACGTAGATTTAAAATTTCACTGTCGAGTAGCATACAGATCCAAATACACCATATGCTGAATCTTTAGAAAATGAGGATACAAGTATAAAACTCCATCAACATGCAGCTTCCAAAAGCTATACATGAAATACAGACCAAAGAAATTAATACAGCTACAAAACACCCGTTTAAGATCTCCCCCCATCTCATTTCTACTTCTATCTCTGTCAAAGTACACCTCATCGCAGTCTCAACCTACAGTTTTATTGGTTAATTGTGTTGTTTGTAGGACTGCAATCCCACAATTGAAAAATCCTACCATTGGAGGAACTTTCTCTGACATGCTAATGAAAGCCACGAGAATGAATCATCTGTTATCAGCTGGGCGTCAGAGTTGATTATCAAGCTTGCTTTATCAGAGTTGATTATCGTTGACATGATTTGGGACCTCACTTTGGTTGTCTAGCGGCATGTACTGTGCCATGATAGCTCTGATCTCGGAGTCCATATATGACTAAAAAAGCAGAAAATAATGTTGTTATTAGCTAAAAAGAAACAACTCCAATTAAGTAAAAACATAATAAGATAATATCTTATTCCAGGTCAGTTAGGTAGACCAAGATGACTTAATATTAACAATAAGGTATTGTGTTGGTGCGTGTCAAGGGAAGCCTTAGCTTTTTAAAGAAAATATTATAGGGTACAAACTTACTCTTAATCTGTATTTGTATATGAGATATGCTCCGCCACCAGCCATCGCTAAGCCTATCAAAATCACCCAAACGGCAGTCCACGTCGATCCTGATTCACTAGCTTGCTTGCCTGTGGAGCACCAAAGGGAAGAATCAGACAGCAGTTTGCATGTGTATGCACACAAATATTCCAAATCTTGTAGCAGCTGACTTACTGATGCACGTGTCATGATCCCTCATGTACAAGAGGTCACCACTACAAGTACATTCGTAACTTCCCCATGTATTCTTGCATTTGCATTCAGAGCACTGACAAGCTTTCTTTTCTTTGCACTCATTGATATCTGTTTGGCAATAACCATCATCAAGGAAACAGGAAAACAGGTGTGTTCAAAAGTCCAAAATCATAGTATCATCTAAAATATTGTTTTAGGAGCAACATAAAATCAATTTTACGAGCATCTCTAATGGGAAAGCTCAAAAGCCAAATATGACATGATAATTGTTTGAGTCTTGAGAGTGAATTTTCATGCTCCAACGGAAAGCCCAAAGCTCAATGGATTTGATAGCCCAAACCATTGCCAAAAAAGGGAAAGGGTATGGGTGGGGCAAGACAATCAAAAGAGTCCTGTGTGCACAGAAGTGCAGAACTGCTATGTGTGACTAGCTCAAAGGACTACTCAAACAGTATAAAACTGGTTATTTGCCCATAAATTATTTTTGATTCATTTTTTTAGATTTTGTTGAAGTACCTATCAGAGTACACTCACCCACCCACCCTCAACCTCAAATTGGAGATGCTCTAAACGACCCAAAACCAATCCCGCTTTTTATCACAGAGACGCAAAAGTGGTTGACCAATGGCCCTTAGACGGATGTGGTTAATTCCTTCAACAGCGAAGCTAAAAGCAAACAGTCTAATAGGGATTTCATGGATTGCATAGAACCACAATTATTGCTGGAGCATTTACATATGTATCATCAATAATTTTACCCAAAAGGTATCTCCATTTTCTATCCTTTCCTTTGGTTTTGATGGAAAACATTATTTCACTGACTAACATGTAATAACAGATGCAGGTGAGGCAGGAATTTCTTACCTTCACACCTCTTGACACCATCTCCTTTAAATCCTGGAGGACATTCACATTTTTTTGCATCGCCCTGTTGACAGAATTTATAAGAATATATGCCCATCTAGCCTGTGTAAGAAAATTAGTTAATAATGGAAAGATCACTGACCATACACGCAGAGTAGGTGTGTCCATCTCTAGTTTCATGCCAACATCCTCCATTATTGATCTTGCATCTCCCAGGTCCATTTGCTACAAGATGAAAAATGATTTTGGAGAGAAATTCGTACGATTTTAAAAAGAATGCACAACAGAATATGAGAAGAACGCCTATAAAATGTCAGTTTTGTAATTAAGCACTCAAATAACACAAAAACTCAAATAACACACATTTTGTGATTTTTCATATGTAACCCTACTATGGAATTTCTAACCTACCAAATTTCTATTAAGTTTTGAAATAAAAAAATAAAAAAATAAAAAAATAAAAATGCCCAACCATGTTAGAATCTCCTTTTGAAAAGGATAAGTGCTAGTTGATTTTTTTCCAAGGACGATCTTAATAAGATGAGTTCACCTTTACCAAATATTAATCTTTTGGTAGGCTTGGTTGCAGATACACGGACTCTTCGAAAAATTTGACGTTTGCGAGTCCGACACATATTGGAAATGGACACGTGACCAACGCGCGGTCAACAACTCTCTCTTCATCCTTTTAGTCTAAAACTATTGGTTAGGTTTATAATATTAGTTTGCGGTTGCTTGTAGGTATTATAGTAGAGAATGGATTTAAGAGGCTCCCAATTGTGTCTCACCCAACGAATGTGATTTCTCGAAAAACGTCTACATAATTTTTTTTTGAGTTACCGAAATCTATTTTGAAATCCAAAATATTTTGTTTTCGTTATGCTCATCTCAATTTCCGTACATCTTAACCCGTTATAACCTTAGTCTAGTATTAAAATTTATTGTATAAGTGATTTTTATGCAATATGTAGTTTGTATGACATTATGAGTCTTGTGGTACTCTTAATGTAAATATGTAAGAGTTTAAAATGCTTAAATTATATTGATAATTTCAAAAATTACAATCAAAATTTTTACGTTTTTCTATACACAACGAAATATTTCTTAAAATTACCTCAAAAAATGAAATCACAATCCTTAGTTTCACCACGGGAATTTCAAAAGAGAGAAATATACTTTCATAATGTTGAGGAAAGAACAATGGTTACTAAATAGAATGCTAAGTTTTCTGCAGGTTTAACTGAATTTGGAGATGGTGATTCTTTACAAAATAGAGCATTCCTAGAACCAACCATTTGGTGGGTTTCTCATAGTCTTCTACACCTTTACTCCAAGGTTTAGCTTTGAAGTTGCTTGGGCAACCTTATTCTTCCTCGTGTTATGAGAGATTGAAGTACCTATAACAATATCAACTCATTGAAAAAGAATCAAATAGCCCCACAACGAGCTAAAGATTTGGAATCGCCTTTTGTCAAGAAGAAAGCAAGAGTACAAAAAATGTGAGACAAGGATGTGGGGCATAGGAGGAGATGCACTTGATTCTTTGGATATGGATGTGCTAGCATACTTGAGATTGCCCATCTTTCTTAGGATGAACCTGAGCTAGGGTTGTGCTATTTAACAATGGAAATGCGACGATTGATGGTCACGACATATAGAATGGCAATAGTAATCTAAGTTTTTTTTTTTTTTTTTTAAGTTCCGTATGTTTTTTTAATGTTCCTCACATACTTCACAAGCAATACATTTATCAAATTCAAAATGTATTCGACAGCAGAAACATTTCGATGTGATCAATTAGGCAAGGATATGTGGGAACTGGGAAGACCACATTTCTTGGAGAACAAAAATGTATGTAGCCGACCCTGAGAGTATCAGGAAAGGGCTTTGATGATGATGAATGTTCTTTATGTTTGAGACTTTGAAAAATTATAAGTTGATATTTTTGAGTTGTGTATCAAATTATCAATCTATTATGTTTTGACTAAATAAATTGTGACATGACATTATGCGCTTCTTGGATGTTTACAAATTATTATGCATCTATATGTTTTATGCGCTTGGATTATTTATTATTGTTTATGTTCATAGTTTTTTATTAACACAAAATATTAAAAAAAATTAATAATAATAATAATAATAAAGTTTTACGTGTCACGCTGTCCTAGTATTTTAGAAATTTGCCGAGTCGTCATGTTTGTATTTGTGCATCCTTGGTTCTCAAGAAAATAGGGCATACATAGTGCATTTGTCATTTCGTGTGGCAGTTGAATACTACGGTTTCTCAATGCATACGGGAATCAAATGATTTGGGAAGGGAACAAAGTACGTTATATGGCTCTCCTAAATCATTCCATGCTTATCATGAATATAAACAACTCCCTTCCAAACATTTCTTCTTCTTCTTCAATGTTCTAGAAGTTTCAACACAGGACTGAACAAAATTGTTACGGTACAAAATAATACTGGAAGTAGTTCACAGTAACTCTAAATGTGCATTCTCAAGTTAAACTAAAGAAAGTTACATGTGATAAGCATCATTTATTCATGTTGAATTTTTTTATAAATGTATACAAGTAAAACTGAGGAGTTTTCACAAACAGTCATACTTCTGTCCAAAGAAAAAGTAGTATGCATATATACCTTCACAGGAAGTGTAACCATCTCCCTTAAACTGCACACCATCAACCAGAGGACACTCACACACTCTCCCACGGAATGTATCCTGTGATCACAATAAAATGTCAACATGGCTAGAAATAAAGGTGCACCATGTAATCCTGTGGTATAGCACTAATACCTTGCAAGCAGTGACATTAGAAACCTTATCCTGCCAACAACCACCATTATTATCCAAACATTCATTTGTCTCTACATCTGCATTCCAAATAAGGTAGATATCATCGGAGAGCTAAGATTATAACCACATAGAGTTTCATACTTATATTTGTTCGCTTTAAAGAAAGGAGCTATGCTCACCACTGCTCAAGCAAACAGCTGGCTCAGTCGTTTCCTGAAAACCAGAGCAAATGGCCTTCAAAACAGCACCCTTGTCCAACTTCCCTGTAATGGAAGAATTAGAGATCAGGCCATATCCTCCGTGTTAGTTAATCAAATTGAAACAACTTCCAAGACTGACCTCGATATTGCCGATTGTTAACAATAAGGGTAGGCAGTATGGTAACATCACCTCTGGTCCCTTTTCCAACCTACAAAGGTATCATCATTATCCAATGCATTACATGAGTAAACACACTAATTTTTCAGGTTTTCGGATGGCAGAAAACTAGACATCTATTCAACATGTTGCAGAAACCTACATACAAGAAATGGATACCCTACCTGGGCATCTTGCTCTTCTTTCAGAACAGGATTATCAGAATCGGCATCTGGATCTCGCATACACTTCTCAATTTCCTTCATGTCTAGCCCTGTTGACTTATAAGATTAGCTATTGATTTGTAACTAGCAGAATCAAACAACCCCTGAAAAAACTATAACCTACCAAGAGATTTAATCACACTTTCAGCACATTCTTTATTGTATTTCTTCTGCTTCATCGGGCATCTTATCTGAAAATCAGTTGCATAATCCCACCAGACCCAAGGTTTTTTGTTCTGATTTGCTACTTTGAATACACAAAGCTGTCTTAAGTTCTCAATGACTACATCTTTTCCTTCATAACCTTGGCTGAAATCCTGCTCAGGATCAGGCGCACAATATCGTCCATGATTTATGCACTGAGACTTGCACTGTCTGCTGAGAATGAATGCCTGAGGGCAGTACCATGTTATATAATGAGGGGTAAACTGGGTATAACCCCCTCGCTCGAGGATTTGTGCTGCACCTTTGAAGTCTTTTATAAATCCCATCAACATGTCACATTTGGTACCGCATTCATCATTGCTACTGGTCCACAACTCATACTCTACGCGTTCGTCTGGGTGCGGAACAGCTTCCCTCCAATCAAGGTTTACATTGACCATCTCTCCGGCTGTGATTGCTTTCTTTATCTTCTCACCAAAACCTTTATCAATGAGTGCAGATGGTATGGTTATGTTCTCAATATACTCTGCAGTTGCACCATTCTCTTTAGGTGAATCCATGGTTATTAATGGTTCCACAATACTATCCGCAACAAGCAAAGCAGATGCCCCAGCTTTTTGTGCATTCCAAACCTTTAAAGCGAAAAAACAATCTGTAAAGTAGTACAAAGAACTCAAATCCATTAATACTGGTTTTCATTCAAGTAACATCCAGCCAGTCAAAACTCAATTCGCTACTTTAAGTAACAAGATCGAGAGTACAAAAATCTGTTGTTTAGGTTAAGAATTCATGAGTAACAAACAAATACATGCCAACTCCCTACATGACTTGGTGGACGTTATGTTTTAAAGGAACAATAAGATATTAATCAGTGTAACTCAGATGGTAAAGCCGTAGAGGATTATGTTATTAAAATTTGAACCTCCTTTTCCATTGGGGCATGCCATCATTATTTCTTCCTAGATCAGAGTAATTTCTCCTTAATTGAGTTACTGTTGCAATATAGTGATAAAATCTCTTTCTGCTACTTGAATTGATATTCCCGACTAATAAAATTTTAAGCCTTAATCCAAAGAAGAAAAAAATACATGGAAAAAGATGCAGCAGTTCATACACGTGTGGATACTGAAAGAATGGATCAACCAATCTGTGTAGAATTATATTAAAATATGCAGAAGACTGAGGCTGGATGTGGCAGTGCAACAACTAACAAGTAAGCAATCTTCACTGTATCCCAGTTCAAAGTGAGTATGTATTTTCTGTGGCTTCAAGAGTTAAACAGCAACTTTGGAATATGCTTCATCTTTAAGTTTATGCACCCCATAATTTTATAAGCATATGTCTAAAGTTCTTTAAGTTATGATATGTAATACAAAAAATGAGTAGTAATTCTTCAAGGGTTCGATATAACTTTGTTACTACTAGAGCTTTTACAAGTATTTACTAAGAAAGATATAACATAAATCCTGTTCTGCTTATTTTAAATGATTAAATTGTGTCTTTCATACCGAATGGATAAACCAATGTTTTTAACAATTCTTATAGTTTAACTGCAACTGATAGCAATAAGCGATAAGCATTGGATTGGACAAAGAGCTCAGTTTGATGCTGAAAGCCAGTGAATATGATAACCAACATGAAGTCCCTTTATCTAATAGTATCAAATATAAAAACTAGACAGCTTAAAGAGCTGAGTCCATTTAGCTTAGGTTTATGGCATTGATAACCCATTAGAAAATTACATGGTAGCTACCATATCCCTACGTATCATTTTATTAAAATGTGTTTCTATGGCATTACCAACTCCCAACTATCATCACTACACAGACAAATTAACACAGCAAGTATTTCTGATTTTAGCAATGACTTATTTTTTCCTTTCCTGTTTTCGATTTGCTTTGGCTGTGTAACTCTGGTTTTGACTGGTCGGAAAGGAATGGGTCAGGACCTTACGAACGGCAAATTGACCATAACTTTAAATTGGCCATTGTTCAAGTGTGTCATGTTAACCAAGATTAGTCTCTTTCCTATTATCAGGATGTCTAGCGGATCATGAACACCTAAATAGTACTAATTCGGTAATTCCCATTCGACTATAACGAAACCACTTTTTGCGATTTGAGTACTGAAAATGATTACAGTAAAGCCTCTTTCTGAAAATCTACAGATTTCACTATAATAAAAATGAACTCAATCAATACAGTGCAGACTAATTCTATTGCAAATTCATAACCAGAAACCATGCAGCAGAAAGAAATTATACCAAATTAAACCAAATAAGCTATAATTCTTATAATCAATAATTAAATAAACACATTTCTCCTAACAACAAATAAACTGGAAAACCCATATTTCCAAACACAATAAATTAATAAAAATCTAAAGATAAATGTTTTACCTCCACGATCCACCAAAACGAAAACAGGGAGACCCCCAGCTTTCTTCTTGAACGAGACCCCAAAGTCATTGAAATCCTTACAACCCTTTTGGTTCTCCTTTGGATACACAACAGTACCAGCCATACTTCCTCCATATTGAGGGATTCCAAAGTTGCCAATAGCGCTATCATGGTTACCCTTAATACTATCTGGAGATGTTACAGTCAAGCTGTTCTTCTCCACAACAAATCCCGCCAACCCCACAGGAATCAAAGAAACCCCAAACGAAAAAATGACAAAAACAAGAAACCCCACTGATTTTTCCATCCCAAAAAGCACAAATCGATGTACAAAAAGGGGTTTCAGGACATGGGCTTTCACACAAACCCTTATTATACATACAGAGGAGCAAATGATGGAGAGACGATAACTTACCTCGAGATCATCAAAAGGGTTTGTTTATTTAGAGAAGAGAAGAGAAGAAAACCCTTTGTTCTGTTTTCTTGAATTCTCAACGAAAACCAAAAACCGTGTTTGGTTTGGTTTGGTGTGTTTTGAGTGCTTTGAATGGTGAGAGAGAAAAATGTATACGAGGGAGATGGGTGTTCTTACCAGATGTACACGTGGCGGCTGGAGAGTGGTGTATGGTTGGGGTGGGTCCTGCCCTAAAATGGGAAAAAAAAAATTGTCACTATTAGGGATCCGGGCCGGGGGGTCCTGCGCACGAAGCAACAGGCACAGCCGTTGGATCTGATTCGACGGTTCAGATTAAAGGATTTAAAAAAATAGATTTCAAAAAAATAATAAATTTTTTCTTTTGAAATCCATCGATCTGAGCCGTCGGATATGATCCGATGGCTGTGCTTTGTGCACAGGACCTCCTCCTGTGATTTATGCGAAGGAGCCCCCTCCCGAATCCTACTATTAGAGAAAAAAATTCTATGAGTTTTGTCCGAATGGACTAATTTATACTTGGGAGAGTGATTTTGCACGCAATTGGATCGAATCTACCCCTCATTGACTTCTCCAAACCCATGGAGATGGAGAGAAGGGTAAAATGGTCCAATCACGTGCAGACCACTATCCAAACATAAATCAGTGTTCTTGGACAAGACTTCGTAGAAGCTATAGTTGATTTTAAAATAATTGAAATTTTGACCTATTGAAAAAGCAAGTATCTTGATATTTTGAGAAATTCACTTTTAAGTGGTATAAGTAAGATTGTTTTGTTTGGATTTTGGCATCTAAGTTATACAATATGACAAATCTTTTGCATGTGTTTATTGTTATATCTATCACCATCATCCATCCCTAATAGTAATAATCAATATTATCATCCTTGTTTTGTACTTGTATTTAAGATAGTAATGTTTTGGTGACTATAATAATGTTTGATTTACAAGGTTGGATGTGTAATCATAGATTTTTTTATGGATTTTATAGAGAGTAAAACGATAAATGATCCAACAAAATTTGTACTAAGGAAAGGCAAAAGTAGCATGGTAGCAAAAACTATTGTAGGCTGATAAATTTAGAACATTAAAATACAATTAGTAAAAGGCAAATAGCCAATAGCCTTCCAAATAATATGTAATACCTCAAATAAAGCTTTGATTATAAATAGGAGAGCCCATAATATTTTGGAGGATCATTTAGTCATTTACGAAAGGGAGTAAAACCAGGCAGTCAGGTTTTAGTTTTTTTAGACTTTTTATTCTTTATCTTTAAAACACAACTACAAACACAATCTATAAAAGGGGTAAAAGTATTAAAAAAAACCAAAACTTGACCTCAAATTGATATGTAACTCAAATTAGCCCAATAAAAACATCCACTATAAGCTAATTTTAAACCCAACTACATGTGATGAGATCTCAAACCCTGGGTCTTAACTAGGGCTGGCCCGGTCCAGTTAACCAGCCGTGTAGCCCAGATTGAGGATGAATCGAAATTTTAAAGCCCAAAATTTTACCAACTAATCCCATTTGTTTCTAATGCTGACCCGTTCAGTTCTGTTGTTCAGTGCCCTAGGATTCATGTACCATGTTGTGTAGCCATCACTAAGGGAGGAGTATTGTGAATTGTGTAGAGGTTGTGTCTGAAACTGTTGGCATATGCACCTGGATGTTGTTACTTCTTGGACAGTTTTACTGTTGGTTTAGGTTGATATTTTGGGAGGTTTCATATGATACTCCAATAAAAGTCATCCATTATAGATGAACATTTGAAGGCGTCAATGGCATGACAGCTTAATGGTTAGAGTTTGACGGATAGTACCATTAGATCATGGGTCCGAACCCGTGACATGTTTATCAGTGTGTTGACTAGTTCTGGTCTTTGATAGGTTATGAGATCCTGAAAACCCAGCTCGCCTTCCAAAGAAAATAATTTTTTTTAAAAAAATTTGAAGGCTAGGTATGAAGAATAATCTAAAAGGTTGCTATGAAAACTCTGAAAATTTTCTGTATAGATTAGTGTTGAATTTGTTTGTAGGAATGTTAGTTGATATATGATTGTATTATGGAATGTGTTTTACTAACTGGGTATGATGAAATCATTTACTACAAGTATCCTCGTCTTCCTGCTTCAAAAAAAAGGCTGGATAGAAATTTGGTGTCTAGAGTTTGGAGTATATGTATGCACCTTGTTCCTTATTGCAATCCAATGTCAACATGAATCTTTCTTTAAACCCACGCTCTTCATAAAATCTCTCACTCTATCGACTCTATACTCTATTCAATATATCACTACACCAAATTAACATTTTTGTAACAATCCAAAAAACAGTAACACTTTTGAGCTATAACAATCTACAGAGCACTTATGAACATTTTCAGAAACAAAGTGATTCAATAATTGTATCACCACAAATAGTATGGGCTTATAAGTGATGTTATTCATCGTAATCTAATTTATTGCATCACTTTTTTTGTGTAGCTATTTTTCATTTTGTTTACTAAATTTAGTTTTGACTTGAAATTGTTTGGTGGATTGTAATAGCTCAAAAGTGTTACTTTTTTTTAAGTTGTTACAAATATATCAATTTAGTGTAGTGTATGTTCACCATTACTTGTCAATTCATCGAATATTGCATTACTCCAACGAATCAAATTTACAAAACTTTACACCTGCCTAACCAAGCATGACTAAACAACTGAACATTGATGTTTGCTACTTTGATTAAAAAAACTAAATATTAAGGAAATTATGGGAGAACTTCCTTCTTAGTAGGTTGTTCTTTTACAGCTTATTCGTTTACTGCTGCTATGGAAACAAGGCTATCTTCCTGTCAGCTTTCCTTAGTTGAGTTTCTTAATGATTGTGACCAGATGAAGTCAATCGGAACCCACTCATATCGACCTTCTAAAGGAACATCCGACGTATGTATCTTTTTGTCAGTATAGAAAGGACAACTTCCGAGTTTCACCTTCTTGGTATTATTGTAGAAATATAGAGTAATTAAAATTTAAACAACGAAAACACTTTTCACTATTTCATATACCAGAAATTCTAGGATGCCTGGTAGGTGCCAGGCACCATTGATCTTGCATGGGGATGGGTGTTACACCTATCCCGATGCAATATCAACGGTGCATGGCCCGACCAGGCATCCTAGTAGTGTTCTTCATATATTAAGGGATTTTACTTGGAAAATAAAATGTTCCATGCTAATGGATTTGGGTCCATAACCGTGGTTTCCAGTGCACGAGATCTTGTAGCACTCACCAACGAGGCCCTATCAATTAGTATCACACAGAAGAAAACCATTATAGACATAATACAATTCGATCCGCTATTCATAGACAAACTTGGGATTTGTGATCCAAGGTAAGATCGGTTCAGGATCATGGGATCCTTTTCTATCAGATAGGAAGGGCTGTTGCACAAAATGTACTTCTAAGTAATGGCCCCATAGATCCAATATCTATCTATATGAAGAAAATATCATGTATGGAAAGGGATTTTTATTTGTCGAAATGGTACTTCGAGCTTGGAACAAGCATGAAGAAATTAACAATACTTTTTTATCTTTTGAGTTGTTCAGTCGGATCGGTCGCTCAAGATCTTTGGTCTCCACCCAGACCTAATAAAAAAATTGGGCCACTTCTTATGGATTCCTTAATAATGATTCTGATCTAGTTCATGGCCTAATAGAAGTAGAAGGCGCTCTGGGGGGATTCTCACGGACAGAAAAAATATTGCAATCAGTTTGATAATGATCGAGTGACCCTGCTTATTCGGTTCGAACCAAGTAATCCCTTAGATATGATGCAAAATGGATCTTGTTCTATCGTTGATCAGAGATATCTATATGAAAATGAAGAATACGAATCGGAGTTTGAAGAGGGGAGTGAGAAGGAGCCCTCGACCCGCTAGAGATAGAGGAAGATTTATTCAATCACATAGTTTGGGCTCCTAGAATGTGGAGTGATTGTAAATCACCTACCTTGCTAGACTGCAGGTCTGAGTATGTGTTGAATATGCAAACCAAAGAGAATGACAATAGTTTTAGGTATCAAAATCATTAAGCACACTTCCCAAATCCTAGTTATGATACAATCTGTCAAGAGAACCAGGCCAAGAGAGTCAGGCCTGCGCTAGGGAGCCTTTATGCCCTCCATCATCCTAGAGATTCTCATAATCCACCAATCGAAATTTTTTTTGAAGGCGAGTTGGGTTTTTCAAGATCCCAGAACCTATCAAAGACCATAACTGGTCAATACACCATAAACTGATAAATCTACCGTCGACTGGGTTTGAACTAGGGCTGGGCAGGTTTGGGTAACCGGCCCAAAAAGTAAAAACCGAAAATCGGCCCAAAAAATTTAAGCCCGTATTTATGAGGCTCGAAATCGAACCGAGTTGACCGGTCAACCAAATTTCGGGCCGGTTTCGGTCCTTGAAGTTCAGCCCAAAATGCTGAATTTATAAAGCCCACCTAGTCAACAGTTAATTAATCTCAAAGCCCAAAGTGCTGAATTTATAAACCCCACCTAGAAAGTGTTGAATTAATCCCATGGTCCTTGAATTTATAAATCCCAAAGCCCAAAGTGCTGAATTTTTTGGTTTTCCTACAAAAGAAAGCCCACCTAAAAAGTGTTGAATTTATAAATCTCAAAGCCCAAAGTGCTGAATTATATTTGTAAAAACAGAAAATTTTGGATTTACAAAAATTTTAACTATTTAATCCGAGCCAAGTCGGTTACCCGACGAACTTCAGAAATGGAAACCGAGGCCCGAACCAGAAACTTCGGGCCAGGCCAGGCTTTTATAACTGAAACATTTATAATTAATAAAAACCGATCCGAATCGACCCGGGCTTTCAGTCCTAAATGCCCACCCCTAGTTTGAACCCATTACTAGTGATATCATCAGCGAAGCTCGAACTATTGAGCTTTCATGCCATTGGCCTAAAAAAAAATAGTTAAATCTAAATTCTCTTCAAATGGGTATAATCAAAAATAAAATATTTACATGTAAAAGCCCCAAAACACCAACATTTGATCCAAACCAAAATGCCTTGATCAAATGGGTAATGATCATAATCAAATCTTTCCTTCTAAAACACAACATTTGGTGCAAAATCTGCCTCCCCAAGATGATCAACTCCCCAAAATCTCTCTTTGAAACCCCAATCCAATAATTTCAAGTCAAAGAATTACTACAGAAAAAAAAATGCAGAAAATGTTTAATCAACTTAGGCAATGAGATGTTTCAAATCCATAGAATCCATAAATTTTCAGGCGGGAAAATGAGTTGTTAGGAATCCAGAGGGAATACTAGAGTTCCCAAACTGAAAACTGTCAGGAACTTGTGCTCCATGACGCAGGATTATAAAACTGATTCGAGTTCTCCATTGAATGCCACATGGTACACATTTTTCTAATTTATTGTTTTTTTTTTTTTGGGGTTAACTCATTCATCAGTCCAGTGAGTCGCTCAAGTCCACATAATCAAGTTTTGTTCCATTGAATACGTAATGCATTGCCATTTTTCATTAGTCTTATTTGATTACGTAAATGCCAATTACCGAGTTTTTTTTTTTTTTTTTTAAAGGCAAGTAGGGTTTTTATAGGATCCCAGAACCCATAAAGATGCGGCAAGCTGAGTTTGAACCCATGAGCCAATTACTGAGTTGTATGTTAGTTAAAGCGGCTTTCAGGGGAAAATACAGTCAAGTCACTAACATCTTCATCTCTTTGAGCTCACAATGCCTCGTTGCGTAATGTGAATCAATCTCATCAACTTACTTGGTATGAGATTATAAAGCTATGAACATATTCTAGGAACCAAACGTGCCCAAGTTTTTTATATTGGAGGAAAGTTTTCTTCACTAACATGAAAACGCATTTTCTTTCAACATAAAAAAACATTTGATATAAATTTTTGTTGGCTTTCCTCACATAGCAAGCAAGGCAGAGACATCCACAAAAGAGATTAGGAATCAAAACAATGGTGTCCAGTAGCCTAGCCTTAAAGCAATTCCTCTCCCATCCATAAAGCTTGCCAATGGTCAGTCAGAATTTAGAATTACCAAGAATCTCATCTCTGCCCTGACATCTTTTATGCATTTTCATCTTCATCAAAAGGCTACCCAAGCTTGGATGTCTATCAAACAAATGGCTGAGTGCTGAGAACTGTTCATATATCAAGAACAAAGTATACTGCTTAGTCTCTAATTGATGAATTCCATTCAGTTATTTTTTAGTTTGAAATACCTTCACCTAGTAGCAAAATACAAGCAGTCGTTCTCGTATCAAAGGGAAAGGGTGGGAAGCACCAAAAATCATCACTTTCCGAAATCAATCCCCTGAAAAATCCGTAGAAATGCCACAACTGTAAATTGGAACGAGAATACAACAATACCTCTGAAAAAATGGAACCACATGTCTAGGGTTTGAATCCTGCCAAAGGCATATGTTATCTGAGATAGTTATGAGATCCAGTTAAATACCCAACTTGCCTTCTAAAAAAAAATCAAAAAATTTCTTCATAGGCAAAAGGCGCCAAAATCCAACTCAGAGCCCAATCAATTACACCGATATCTACGTATACATACATGATTTAAGAATTTAAGTCTATAATCAAACCAAAATATGAACACATAGTCATCTATTTTCTAATGAAACAATATCATAATTATAAAAAATGATGCATATAGCTACAAAGAATAAAACTATTAACCTATTGTACAAATGACCAATATAAAATCAGAGTGGCGCAGCGGAAGCGTGGTGGGCCCATAACCCACAGGTCCCAGGATCGAAACCTGGCTCTGATAATAAAAAAGAATCTTTCTATTTTTGTCCAACTTTTTTTTGTGTTTTTTCATCAAACTTTTTTTTTTTCATTTCAAATTCAAAATACATTTAGCTGGCCCCGAGAGTATTGGGAATGAGTTTGATGATGATAATTTCCGATTCAAAGTTCAACTACACCGCCTCAAGCAAGGTCTTTCACTTTTATGCTTTATCAAACATCAAGCAAAGGCAAGACTATGCATTCATCTCAAAAAAAAAAAAAAAGGCTACATAAAAGTTATAAGTTAAGATTACTAAATGGTCTCGAGGACTCGAATTTCATTTATAAAACTAAGCTCCAACATACATAATTATTACAAATCCAAAGCTTCCCCTTGTGTACAAGAGAACCAATGGGTATGAAATTTGAGAAGCCAGCATTTTCTTCAAAGAAGATAATGTCACTTCCACATGACAGATAAAAAGAAAAGAAAAAAAGCAGCCTTGAAACCAGAATCTCAAGAATAGTGCCCCTTGGCCCCATCTGCATCAACTGAGAGTGAACCTTCAGTGCACATAACCTGCAAAATAGATCAAAGTGTCATTAAAATGAAGTCGAAGACTCAATACCAAATACCCAAGATTGCAATTCAAGCACCCCAGTAATCCACACACCAAATGAACATATAGTGGTAGAAATGAAAAACATACCCAAAAGGCATTACTAGGGTAGGTAGCACTGATCATCAATTGATCAAACAATGTTATTGCTACTCGAAAATGAATCGAGAAATCATATTACAAACAAAAATCAGAAATCAAACTATGTTATTGCCTTGACGCATCATCTTACAAACAAAAAATGGTCAGAAGGACTCAGCAGACATCACTGAAGACAAGCATGCACTAGTTTATAGACATAAAGAGAAACTACATTAAATAAAGCCATAGATTAAGCTCCAACATACATAATTATTAATCATTACAACATGCATAATTAAACTGTTCTATGGTCAGCATCACAGTGCAGATCATAGGAAAAAGCTACCATACCAGGATCTGAAAAATGGTGCCCCCATCAACCTCAGCTGTTTTTGAACCTACAGTGCACAAAACCTGCAAAAAAAAAAGTACAAGTTCAAATACCAAATAGCCAAGAAACAACCAATAAATTTGAAAACCTAAACACAATCACAAGAAAGTAATAAAAAGCAGTCATCAATAAACAAAACTCATAATACCCATTATGAAATTCTGAAATAGAGAGATTAAAACATACTTGGATCAGCATTGATAACCATGGCAGTCCCTCCAAAGCTACAAGTACCCCCATTGTTCTTGTTCTTCTGCCAGTAACTATTGAATGCATAAGAAGCATGAGCCACCATTGTATCAGGGTAAAAACAACTCCCATGAGGCTTAATCTCATCACAATCAGCCCCACCAACCCCACAAGCATAATCCATGGCTTGATGCAATTTCTCTGCAGGAACACTAGGCTTAGCCACACACCAAAGCCCCTTCTCTTCACCTCTGCCTCCAGGTGTTGGTGTCACTGCTACCGGTGGTGCATGGTGGTGAGAACAAGGAGGATACATGCTACCTTCAGGTGGATTTGAAGGAACCGCTGATGGGGGGCTTTGAGGAGCAAAATGTGGGTTTGAAGGAACCACTAAGGGGCTTTGTGGAGCAAAAGTGAAAGTCATTGAGGGAGGTGGGGTTGATGGGATCAATGGGGGCAGTGGACTTTGAGCTATATGTGAAGGAACAGAAAACCCAGGAGTGTCTGCAGGTAATGATAATGGGGTTGGCCTTGCTGGGAATGGGTCTGCATATAGCTTCCTCATCTTGGGTTTCCTTTGTTGAGAACTCATACCAACCACATTAATCCCACTAAATTTGAACACCCCAAGATCTCTAATGGACTTAACAAAGGAAGAAACCAAAGGAGAGAAATTTGGTTGTGGTGCATGAACAGTGTAAGTGTAGTTAGAGCTTTGAAGAAAGAGCAAAAGAGGTTTCACCACTCTTTGTGCCAATTCCTCTCTAAAACTATGAGAAAATTTGTTCAAACACTCTGCAGAGAAAGCAGGGGAGACTTTAATCTCTTTCTCCAAACCCCATCTCTTAAGAGAGTGATAAATGTTCTTCACAGCTGGTAAAACCAAATCCCACTTATCTTCAAGACCATTTTTGCACAAAACCGTCTCTCCAACAACAATGGTGGTGATTTGGGTTGCAGGGTAATGGGTCAAAACATGCGCTCTGACCCAACTTTCTGCCATTAACACACTAGAAGAAATCTCACTAAGGTATTCAGACCCCACTGAAGTTGCCAAAGAGAGATCATTGTAGTGGGGTAGTGGTGTTTGAACAACACTTGGGGTTGGATCACTAAGAAGGCTTAGTACTGTGACTTGTTCTTGACCTGCATCTGCAATAAACACAAACAAATGGGTTAGTCTTTACTTCTTCAAAAAATAGAGAACAAAAATGGTTTTGAGTTTTAGTAAAGTTTTGGGTTGTTTTAAAAACTTACTTGTAAGACCAAAAGAGAAAAAAAGTGTAACAAAACACATAAGTTTCAACAACATTTCTGATGATGATAAAGAGGTGATGGAGAAGAAGGAGAAGAACCCCATTTCTTCAAATCAAAACCCACTTAGCAAGTTTTGATGGAATGGGTCTTTGGAGTGAAAGTGGAGGAGATATATAAAAGGAAGGCTTGCTGAGGTATGAGAGAAGGCATTGTTTTGGAGAACAAAAGAGAGAGTGGTGTGAAGCCCAATACCCAATAGAGTTTGGACCATATAGAGAGGAAAAGAGGGAGGTCTCTCTCTTCTCTACTGTCACTCTTGTTGAGACATCGAGGTTGTCCTTTTAAGCTCAGAAATGGGTACAGGTACAGAACAGATATTTGGAAAACAGAGTGGCATTTATTTTGCAATCACCAAGATTGTGTTTGATTAAATGGTTGGCATCGATTGAATTGTATTGGTTTGGTTCAGGTTCACGGGAAGAAGTTCGATTGAGGTTGCACTCTTTGGCATCCACCATAATAAGCTGACTTAATGGGTTTGAATGTTTGATAATTGATAGGGTTTTGAGACTCTGGTATCTGATCAAGACCCTCGTCCACAATAAGCTATTAAAATTGGGTATATTAGTATAGATATTCTCATGTTCTAACTGAATTAAAAGGTAGGGTGGGTAAAAACAAATTTAAATTCGGTTAACTGACTGAACTGGTTTTTTAATTCGATTTGGTAATCGAACCGAAATATGAGTAGAAAGAAAATAATTTAAACTGAACCGATTATAAATGGTTCGAAATTGGTTTACGGTTTTGAACCGATCGATTATATATATATATAACTAAATAACAAGTAGGTGTCAATACTTGATTAATGCAACAAATGCATTGCAATACACCCTGTTGCACTAAATCACCCCCTTCTCTAAAAGTTTTCAACTTTGGGCTAAAAATTGGGTCTATGAAAAATTAGGCCTGTAAAAAAATTGGACATGTTTTAATGAAAGTCTTTCAAATGCTTGAGCCTGAAATTTCGGCCCAACCGAACCGATCCAAAATTCGGTTCAACCAAATTCATCGGTTTACAAATACAAAATTCGATTTCGGTTTGGATTTTGGGCAAACCGAATGAAATCGATTCGAAATCGGTTTGGGGCTCAAAACCGAACCGAACCGACATTGCCCACCCCTATTAAAAGGGGCGACTTATTAAAAAGAAAGAAAATAAGTTTAAGAGATGATGAATTTTCTCGTACTCACTCAGAGTTAAAGTTGGACGTTTTTTGAAAAAAAAAACATGTTGAGCATTTCTAGAACACCGACGACTATGAGGCTCAAACTCCATTCTCTTTCACAACATCATCTTTTATCGCCAATGGTGTTATGGTCTAGTGGTTATGGCTGTGTGGGTTTATCCCCCACATCCTAGGTTCAAGACCACTGGTGGCATGGTTACTTTCTTATGGTGTTGACCTGTAGGTCGCACTTCCTTGATAGGTTATGGGATCCTATAAAAAAAATCATCCGAAGAAATACTCAAATGAATAGTGCTTGGTTTAGGCGCATTAGTAGCTAGTTTTTTATTTTTTTTTAATATTTACAATGCATAGATAGAGACTGCCAATTGTGAGCGCTTATCTTTTGATATTTGTCATTATGAATTGAAATTCAAAAACCCTCTATTTTTTTATTTTTTTTCCGAAAGTAAGCAGGGTTTTAAGGATCCTTCAACCTTTATATTAATAAAAATAGATAAAGTACAACACATATTTATGAGGGAGACACCATTACAAAGTTTAACATATCCCATGTATTTCTAACATTGGTAAGTTAATTACCACTTTCTTTGGTTTAGATTATAATCCATGTACTTTTTGTTACATTTCCTATGTCTATTGGATCAATGAGGACTTGGTACATAATTTGCTTCAGCTTCTGCTATGAGAGCCTTGTGATGCTCATATTCTTTGCGTCCAACCATCCCAGTTCCAACATCAAATAATTCATCAGGTTCCTTTGGCTCCACTATTTCATATTCTTCGCATTCAACAAACCGAGTTCCAATATCATTAATCTCCTGAAGTTTTTGATGGCTCCGCTATATCACCACTACATACAATCATTGCTTTAGAACTATTGATGTGATTTTCATCATTATCCTCATCTTTTTTACTCTCTCACAAGGCCTCTTGAGGGGCTTATATGTCCATACTTGGCTCATGCAATGGGATGATCTCGTTCAAAAGCTGATTTTGTACTTGAGCGTTCTCCTGACCAGAAGTAATAGTGTGTCCTTCAATCTTGCCTTCTTCCACCTCTGGATCTACACACATGGGTTGCATAACGTTTGTTTCTTCCATAGCATTGTTTTCTCCAACACCGTGTAGGGCATTGAAATAATTAATATTCACCGTCTGTCTTTTTTGTTATGCCTCGACTTCCTTCTCGCCTCAACCCATTATGCAGCATGTTCTGTTGTACCTTTATCAGTGATTCTTCTACTATTCAACTGATTTTTTTTTTCAAAGTTCTTCCTTCTAATTTCTATATTCACTTTTTGTTCCACCAAATTGTCATGCACATTCACTGGCCTTTCTCATGCCCAAAAATAACACTCGGAACACATCAATGGTTTTCAAGGGTAATATATTGCAATTTCTTCCAAATCACCTCCTTCCCTACCCCACATCTAATTTAATGAGATTTGGGAGCTCCTTACCAGGCTTCACTTGCACACAAATTGCTGCATAAGTGAGGCGATTCCTAGTTGATGTGGCTCGATCAAACCTAATAGGTTTTTCAATCAAACTAGCAATATAGCTTAATCCCTCTTTTGACCACATACATGAGGGAACATTGTAGAGATGCACCCATATTGGAATTGTAGTGATCTCCTTTCTTAGACATCCTAAGTCTTCCTTCCATTGTTTAATCACCATAAGTTTGCCCCTTATTTTGAACGATCATTTTTCAAGCGCTTTGACTCGATCTTCTTCATTCGTAAACTTGAAGAAAAAGAATTCTCCATTTGATGCCACATTGAGGGATCCTCTTGGTTTCCATTTCCTCTCCGCGACTATCTTAACTTGGCTAAATGGGAGTGGTATCTCAAAGAACATACCAACAAGTTGGTCGGCCTAGATGGCTTTGGCCTTTTTTTCGAATATCTGGTGGGCATACCAAAATCCCTTCCTTAAACATTAGATCGGTGAAAAACACCAGAGTATCTACACCAGTAGATCTTGAACTACTACCAAATAAATGCGACCATGGTTTTGTAAATGCCTCTACCTGGTTAGCATCCATTAAAGTGGTTTTGCCCTGTAAGTTTATCGCTTCACCAGCCGGTGAGGTAGATATCTCCCCAGTTTGTTTCATGGAACCCCCATTATAAAGCATGGAAGCACGAGGAATCATAAGAATGGTGAGAAGACTTACTCTGTCATCAGACCGGAGAGGAGGCAAATAAAACCTTGCGGCTTCTCTTTCGAGCCTGATCTGTGCCCGATCTGTACCTTGCGGCTTCTCCTCACCAGATCCACAAGGGTTTCTCCTCACCAGATCAACGAGGGCTTATCACTTCCCCTTGTTACTCGACAGAGCAAGATAACTCAGCATTAATAATTTCACCATTAGAAGTCCCAAGTATAATTGGAAGTTAGTGGTTTTTTTAAAACATCGAAGTTGAAAAGTTGAGAAGAAATACAAGAACCAACAACAAGCCAGTTTTGTCAAAATGTGTTATTTTACATAGGCATTTCCATGTTTTTGTATCCTAGTTTCATATTATTTAGTGACTTTCTTACACTGTCAATTTTCCTATTTTACATCACCATCCATTTATTGACCAGCTAAAGGACGTTACCAATAAAAGAGGTTTTTTTTTCCTCTCTCACCCTGTATTCTAAAAAAAATAACAACACAACATAGAGCAACAACAACAGTTGCAGCATTGTTGCCGCCCCACCCTGCCCCCACCTTATTTCTTTCATCCTCTATCCTTTTTTTTTAAATTTCTTTATCTCTTATTTATATACTCTTATATTCTCTCACTATGATCTCGCAGTTAAGGGGAGAACGATCGATGGGGCGGGGCGACCGGTAAGGCAGGGTTGACGATGGGTTTGTACCCTATTTTTCTCACCTAATTTCTTCCTCTATCCTCCTCTATCTTCTAAAAAAATTTCGCTCCCATACTTGCCTTTGCGGGTGAGGATCACGTTGTCATAAAAGCCTGTGAGTGAGTGAAAATGGCCTCCGTGAGTAGGAAACCCATCCTCACAGAGGCCTATGCGAGAGTGAATGAGAAAAAAACAATGAGGGGTGCGAGGCAACAACAATGTCGTTATTGCTATTGCAACCTGCTGTTGATGAGAAGGAAAAAGGGAAAGAAAAAAATGAGGCAGACGAGCAAAGAGGTGGTATGACGGGGTAGGAGAGAAGCAACGATGGCAACACAACATTGGCGGGAGAGAAGTGACTATTGTTGTTGTTTCAAGGGGAAACGATGAAAATGAGAGAAAAAAATTTGAGAATTGAGAGTTTTGAGTTTATATTGATAGTATCAAATAGTAGGTGGTAGTGTTAGATAGAAAAGTATTGTAGGGTCATGATGTCAAATATGTGAATTGGTGGTATAAAAAAGTCATTGCTTATTATTTTTTTGTTAATTGCACTTTCCCCCCTAAAACATATAGTCAATTCAACTTTGCCCCCAATTAACATTCGTATTACACTTTCCCCCTCAGACTAACAATCAACATGCCTTGACTGTCAAACACCTCACGTGCCGCCATTTTTCCTATTTTGCATGATGAAAATGCCATTCATGTGCTTTATCACGCCTGATGTGATAGCATGCCAATCCGAACTGTCTGTTACCTAAACCAGACACGTGGATGACTAGGGTTAACTCCATGTCAACTCGTACCATTGAAGAAACGAAGAGTGGAGGGAAAACTCCCTCCGTTTTCATTCTCTATGTTTCGTTTCCTCTCTCTCCCTGAGTTTTCTCTTTCTCTGATTTTCTCACCGAAATGAATAAGCATAATACCGAAACGAATAAGAGAAAACCCAAAATGAAGAAGGGGAAGAAGATTGTTTTTTGTGTCAAAATCACAATCAGTAATAGCGATGATGATGATGATGGGAGCACTACTTCTAGCATACACTAGGACGATTGCAGCTCATTCAATGATTTTGGTGACTTTTTCAGTCAAATTCCAAGCGATGAGGAGCCAAATATGAGGTGAGAATTCACTCATTTAGACATTGAAGATGACGTGAAACCTTTTCCTGTTCATTGGTGTGATATATTGTAAGTCTTATTTGCTATTTTAGGGTTTTCATTTTGGTGCTTCTATATGTAATGCATATTTGAATGAATGGTGTGAAATATATGATTTTGTTCATTTGCACAAATTTGAGTTTCTCCACTATTTATTTAGTGATTGTTGTTTGCATCAGTAAAATATTGTTTCTGAAAGTGATTTAGTGTTGCTAATGGTTGGTGATTCCATGAATCAATCACACAGTTCATTTAGTGTTGCTAGTGGTTTAGTGTTGTACTTGTCTTCTTTTTTCAGTTACTATTCATGTTTGATTGCATGATTTAGTGTGGTTTAGTTTAGTTTTGTTTATCTGTTTTATTTGCATCAGTGAAAATGGTATGATTTTGTTATGTTTGTCGGTTTGCAGTATTATGTTTGCATCAGTGAAAATGGTATGATTTTGTTTTGTTTGTGTGTTTGCATCAATGGTAAATGGGGACAAGAACTAGAAGTCTGGAACTTAGTGATCCATTACAATGGAAAGTAGATAAAATTGCAAAGATCTCTGGTCAGTGGAAGGTTAGTGATTATAAAGATGAGTTATTTATAGAGTTTGCACAAGTGCATCGGGATTACCTGAATTGGGATAAGTTAAATAAGAGTATCCTTGAAGCTATCCCCAACCCACATAAGCATGTCTTAACCCTTTGAGCAACACATACCTATGTGGATAATGGGGTGAGGATGAACATTACAAATGATAAATACTTAATGTATTTTTGGACCCATGCAGACATTGATGACAATGATGTTTTGCATGTGTTTGTTGAGGTTAAAGTGGCAGCACAAATATATGAAAGCAACACTCCTAAAATTAGTATAATGGAGCCTGAACCAATTTCAAACCCACCTACAATTGATGTAGACCCTGCCCCTACAACACAACCCACCCCAATTTCAACCCCACCTATCATTGCTTATATACATATTTCCATTTGATGCAGGTACTGCAACCCCTATCATTCAGTGAAGGCCTGTGTGGAAGCATATTCTAGTGGCATTGTGAGCATAAGAAATATGCGTGAATGAGATGAAGTAAATTTTATCTTCATTGCTTGTGTATAGTACAATCTTTTGCTTATTTCCATGTCTGATTAGGATTTTTACGTGACAGCCAAAATACTTAGTATTGCCTCCTATTGTGAAAAAGTGTCCAGGGAGACCTAAGAGACAAAGATGAAGATATGAAGATGAATATGAGGTTCACAGAGGACACATGAGTTGCAGAAAGTGTGGAATGGAGGGTCACAACAGTAGAACCTGTAGAAACCCTCCTAGGGAGCAGATTGTTGAGGATGGACAAACATCTAAAAGGCCTAAATGCACGAGGGCAAAGAACAACAAACCAAGGGGTGCAAGGACTGCTAGTGGAAGAAGATACAGTGAACTTCCAAAGGAATGCCCATATGTCCTTCACAACCACCAAATTTTCAGCTTGAGATGCCTACAACTTCAACTTTACACAAAAGTCAGAGTACCATGTTCACAACTCAACCCTTTGCACAAGGAGTTCGACCCCCACAAGTTAACCTAGTGTTTTCAGCGTGGGAATGGTAGGAGCAGGAGGGGACAAACTCTATTTGCAAGGGGACAAAACAATTGGATACTTATGGTGCTCTTGAGAGACCTTAGACAGTTGGTGACTCATTCTCATTTTGGTGACTCATATTGACATTCTCATTTTGGTGAAAACAGTTAGTGAAAAACAATTATAAATAGTTTGTGAAAGCAGTTAGTAAAAGTTAAAATTTTTTTTATTGACATTGTCATTATGTGTTTTCTGGTGGTATTGAATGTTTGCTGGCATGAAAATGTTATCTCTGACTTATGTCAAACTTATGTTGGTATGGTATTCTAAATATACTCTTGTGTTGGTTGCAAGTTTTTTTAAATGGTAGTGAATGCTTGTTGGTATGGTATGATATTGAAAGTGTTATGTCAGGTTGTTAGGTAGGTACTGAATGTTATTGAAAGTGATATGTCAGGTTTTGAATTGCAACGATGTTGCATCAATTGAATTGCACCGATGTTAAGGCATTTGATTTCAATGTGCTATTTACATCAAATGAATTTACACCGTTGAAAGAACATCCAATAAACATTAAATGAATTTACATTGTGCTTCAACATCCAATGTACATGTACTCCTTAAAAAACTTGCGTATTTCAAACCTCTTATTCACTTGTTTGATTGTGTTTGTGACACCATGAGATCTGCAAGAAAATCAATTAAGAGTTGTTAATTAACAGTAAACTTAATCCCTTAGCCAATGGCATGATAACTCAACGGTTAGAGTTTTTGGCGGATGATACCACTAGGTCATGGGTTCAAACTCAGCTTGCGACATCTTTATGGGTTCTGGGATCCTATAAAAACCCTGTTTGCCTTTCAAAAAAAAAAAAAAAAAACTCAATCCCTTAAAATAAATTACTCGCAGGAACTTAACCCCTTAAAATAAATTTGAATCTAACTTTGCCCCCTGCAACAGGACTGACCAAACAAATGATGAAGACGAGCTGCAACTCAAGCTTGCCATCAAAACTTGGCAGCAATGAGTAGTGGAAGCAGATGTGAGTGGTAGAAGCATAGATGATGTAGATGTAGTAGTAGAAGCAGATGTGAGAGTTGTTGATGGTGATGTGAAGACGATGATGAAGTCGAGACTGTTGTGGGGAATGAAGAGTTGGCGGATTATCCCAAGATCTTAATGGAAGTTTGAATCTCAACCTTCGATTTTAATTGCATCAACTTTAAATCTCAGCGTTCAGATTAATAAAGGGTATTTTGAACAGTAAAATATGACATTTTTTAATCTAGCACGTGCCTTGACTGTCAAGGCACGTTGACTGTTGGTCTGAGGGGGAAAGTGTAATATGAATTTTTAATTGGGGGAAAAACTAAATTGACTATATGTTTTAGGGGGAAAAGTGTAATTAACCCTATTTTTTCTCATAGAAACAATCCGATTTTAAACGATTTTTTTTCAAATAAACGTTCCTGGAAGTAGTACTTGGCGAGCGAGCCACATCGGTAGCGAAAGTGCCAAACCCACGGAGAGAGCTTCGATAAAAAAAACTCATTCATTCATCCCGCGCTCTCTCCCTCTCTCTCTTTTATCGTCTCTCAGAAACATTTCATCAAACAATGTCTGCTCGTTCGACTCCCCACCAAAACAACAGAGGACTTCAGAAGAAATTCGTTCCCAAAACCCAAAATTTACCCAAATTCGTCCCCAAAACCAACAACCCAACACCCCCATCTCTCTCCACTTCCTTCAGATCCCCCGATCCTTCCCCTCTCAACCCTCCTCCTTCTTCATCTTCTCCTTCTTCGGCACCTTCGAGTTCTAGGGTTCAAATTGGGGACAACAGGAAGTGGGTTGCAAGTAGAAAACAGGGTGGTGGGAGTTTCGTCGATTACTTGCCCCAAGACGAAGCCGTCGCGGCGGGTCTCAATGTGGAAGATGGAGCTTTGGATCCTGTTGAGTCGCAGAGAGTTGTTGACTTGCTCAATAGAGAGTTGGCCAGATTGCTCAAGTTGAACCCTAAAGATTTCTGGAAAGAAGGTTTATTTCTGTCAGCTTCTTTACTTCTGTATGGAATTTCTTTGTTTTCTTCAACTGTTTCGCTTTAGTTTGCTGCATGGATTGATTGATTGTGTTTTCAAGAGTAACTTGTTTTGATGTATTGGTTGAATTGGTTTTATCTTTAAGTAACTTAAGAGTCATCTCATCAGTCTTTAAAGAACTTTACAGGGTTTGTGGCACTGGGCATATTTGAAATTTTTGTATTGATTGAAAAATGACAATGTATTGTAATTGGTTGCCCGAATTGGTGATTAGTTGGATACCGAACTCACACGACGACAAAACAATGCTAATTAAATAGGTAGAGTGGCCTCTATTTCATTGATCTCGAAATTGGGTTCCATTTGTTAAATTATGTGAATCAAGTTGGGAGGTGGCGAATAACAAGGGAATTCTATGATAGACACGGTACTCATGTTAGATGCATACGAGCACGTGTAAGAGAGACTGAACGTCACCACAACGACAGTCCTCGATATAGTTGTAAAACATAAGGCAGCTTATCTAACTACTTGCTAATTAGTAAATAAATCTGTATTTCAGTAATTTGCTAAAGCTAGGAAGTTTAAATTCAGGCTCTCTATATGTATTTTTTACTTCAGATTTATGTTGGTAAAAACATGGAAGTGTAACCAAGGCGTTGAGGTGAGCTCCCCTAAAAAAACAAGAAACTTGTTTTAAGTAACAATATGTCCAAGTTACTTAACATTCTAAATTCCCACTGCACATTATTTGAATTTGATACATAGTAATTAGTGAGTCTTAATCTGAGGCTCTCAAACGATCTTTAGAAGAAGAAGAAGAAAAAAAATAATAAAAGACAGAGCATACGTGTGAAATATATCAGACAGAGAAAGATATTTTGAACCATGTTCTAAAGCAACACACTTCCTGTTCATGAACCTATGTGGCACTCTCATCTATATTTTCTGTATGCAATTTCAATAATTGAAAAGATGCCTAAAAGAGTGGCCTATTTAAGTTACCATTTATATCATGCTTACCGAATGCATTGTTACTGGAAAGCTTGGCATGCCATCTCAAGTAACTTAATTTTTCATTTGTAAAGGTGTCATTTATCTGCGGGATTGTTAATTATGTTGTTTCATATTATCTAATTGTCAGTGGTCAGTGACAGTACGCTGCATGATTTCCTGGATAGCTTTCTGCAGTTTAGGAGTAGATGGTATGATTTCTCTCATAGTGAAAGAAAGGGATTGGTTGCTGGTGTCATTGTTGGAGAGCACGAACTAAGCCGTCGTGTTTTCTTGGTCTTGTATCGCATGTGAGATACATTTCTAAATTCATAATCTCATTATTCTGTGATGTGATTGGTTAGCCTCTGCATCTTCCTCGCTACTTGCACAAATTTGACAAATCACAAATATCTCTGTGACAGATCTTCCAACAGGGATCCTGGTGCCCGTGTTAGTGATAGCCTCAGTGCGAAAGAGCATGGAGGTGCCTTTCTTTTTCTGATATTTTTATTTCTGTTTATTTATCTTCAACGCATGTGGGTAGTTTCTGTTTTCTTGAGACCATAAATTAAGATAAATTTAATTTCTCAAGTGAAACATATTATCAAAATTGGGATTTTTCAGTATATGTTAACTAATGAACTTCTATGTTTGCTGATCATCATGCAACTTGATCGTATTTACGGTGTCAAAGGTTATCTTAGTTTAGTAAACTTTAAAGAACCAGTAAATTAAGGAACCCTTTTTTGCAAAGTGGATCTTCACTTCAAGCATAGTTTGTTAAGTTTACATAATACTTGACAAAATCACCGTGAAATGATCTTTATGGCCGACTTTTCAATTATACATATGCAACTTTTTCTACTAAAACGAATAAAACACAATTATATGGAGTAAAAATTCAGCCACTTTCCACAAGATTGAAAATTGTTTATATGCTATTTCTAAAATTAAATTAAATCCAACTCCTTTTAAATGCTTAGGCTGAGGCTTCTCAAATTATTATTTAAAAAATGCTTTTCAGATTACATGTTTCTATGTGAGGTTAGATGGTGATCAAATAGTGGCATCTTTGCATTGTTAGGCTGAGAAATCATTTTTATTCATTGCTTCTGTATGTAGTTCTCCTGCAGGAAAAGAAGTTGCTCGACTTGCCGAAGTTGATAGATATATGTGCAATCTACGGACATGAAAATGAGGAGCTGACGAGAAAATTGGTAAACCCTCCATCCAAATGGTTTTTTGCTACACTTTTTTGGTACATGTGACATAGACAATATGTTGTTTGAACTTGATTCATTTGACATGAAATATGTTTCATATTTGTAAGTTTTACATTTAAGTACCAAGATCTTTTTAGTCTTAGTTCGAATAAGTTTCTTCAGAAGTCAAAATTGCTGCACACTGTTTTATTAGGAAATTACTAGTACGACCAAGAATTGACCACCTACATAATGAATAATGAGATTTTATCACCTCATTAAGGGTTTTGTCAGTACACTGCCAAACAATGCATTTTGCAAACTGGTGCTTTTGCATTAGTTTCCAATGCATTGTTTTACTGTTTCTTTGTAGTAATTAAAGACAAAAAAAATGCAAACTCCACCATTTGGTTGAACGCTTTAGATATTTATATGCATATACCAAATATTAAAAATATTATACAAAGAAATTAAGGATTCAGTTCTTGTCTTGCCTTTTTAATTATACATTACTAACTTAAAAATGTTATTTTGATATATAAGATACTACATTACCTATCCGCTTAGATGCACGTAGGCTGATCATATACAGTATATATCAAAATATTGTATCTCATCTCCATGAAAAGTAAGAAACTCACGGAGATTGGGCCAATAACTTTCAGGAACCCTGGCTATATATTTTTGTACATACTACATAGTGATAATAGCATGTTAATGTCCTACAACAAACAAATAAGGATTGATTGCTTTCCCTTTTTAATTAAGCTAAAATAATCAAATTCCAGGGTGGGCTACATAAATCACAAGACACCAAGGTCTGCATTTGTTTTCAGTTCATTTTTTCCCACAAACAAACCTACAAGATGCTCACGTCACATTTCTATAAATTTTTTTTGGAAACTGTACCAAGTGGAGCCTAAGTAATCATTGGTTATTCCCCATGTAACAACGACATCGGTACTAGTATTGGTTTCTGACACAAATATGAAGTGTCATACACATTGGCCATACCTCAATACTACGAGATACGCTAGGGGACATGTTTTTAGTATTATTTACTTCTGAGAAATAGTTTTCAACGATTATTCATATTCATTCACTCGAAGGTTAATACCGCTACTCATGTAGTACTAACTGTCACAATATGCATGTAACTGCAGGATAGAATTGAAACTTTTCAAAGATATGTGAAAAAATTGATAATCCAAGCATGGGTGTCCGATGGAAGTATCTGTGAGTGTCGACATAGGTATCCAACAAAATACGTATCGACACTTCTTTTTTTTAATTTTTAGAAATAGAGTGTCGTTGTTACACAGGTTATTCCAATTAATCATAAGATTGTCAAAACCATCATGTGGAAGACTCTAACTTCCATGATTAAAGCCTTTGACTTCTTTCATTTGCTGTAAAAGTTCCCGCTCTTCTTTTATCATTAGGCTGCATTTGTTTCAAAAGAAATTAATAATGGAAAAGTTGTAAGTAATGAGATGGGAGAGAGTGAGAAAGGGTTTTCCACCTTGAGGTTGAAGAGATGACTATGTTTTTTGGACAAAATTTCTTTGCTCCAAAGAAAATAATTTCCATAATTTTGGGTAACTCTTACCTTTATGAAATAAAAAAATAAAATAAAAGGAAAAAATCAAAGAGGATAGAGATCATCATTAAATTAATTCATATTCTTTATTCTCTCGTCCTCTTTCTCTGCTCTCCCTTATCACCTTTGGCAAAAATTCTTGGGAACACACACCCTTAGTTCCAAGCAATCTCCCAATGAAATAAATGAAATTAAAAAGCGGATTTTACTTCTCAGCTAATTCGAGTTTCATCCAAGCTACTAAGGAGGAAATCTCCTTACAGGCCTATTGTTGATATGGATTAATTAATTTGTCGAAAAGGATGTGACTGAGAAACTACTTGCTTTTTTATCAATCCCATTTCCAAGCATCTTCTTCATCTATATTCAGAATCCACAAAATATTCCTTGTATTTTTGTGTTGTAAGATGTGGTTTCGTGAAGATGACAACTCGGTGTGTGGAAGATACTTAGAAACGAAAAATATGTCTCTCCTTATGTGCATATGCGTCTACACCACTAAATTTCTGAAAATATATCCCATGTAAAGAGCAATGTTATGTCTAAGTATAACAGTTTTGAATATTCGCTGGTTATCCAGGTTATGAGTGCCATGAAGGCTCAACCATGGCTTCACGAAAATCTACCCCCAGTAGTATCTCAGTTTTTGAACATTGTCCACACAATGCATCAGCGTTGTGACTCGTCACTAGAGGTATTTTTTATAAACAAAGTCATTGTGACTTAATAATACGATGATAGCAGTAGAATTAATTTATTGCTTTTCACAATTGTGATACACAGGTTGTATTTTCCTTGGATGGCCATGAAGATAATGGAAAGAGTCCTCTTTATGGTGATTTTTTAGAGGTATGTTTGGTTGCGCCCTCTTATCTTGTAGTGTGTCACTATTGTTGTTGGGTAGTTTTGTTTGGTTTGTTGTAATACGGTGTGAAAAGCATACTGCTTTCTGTAGTTTGCTGCACGCAGTCTCTTATTTTATGTCTTATCTTTCTTTTTTCTTATAGGTGATGAAATTCATAAATGATACAGTTGCTTCACTGGATGCTTTTATTAATGCATACCAACCTGCAGCAGTTTACTTCTCTTCGATCGTGGAAACCAGGTAATGTCTTTGTGCCATAAACCTCTGCAGCAAGGCAGTCTCTACACCCTTTTTAATAAGTTCCATATGGGGATTGGATGATAGAAGCCAGAAGATTATCATGCCACTACTTTATTTTGTGGATACTCCTAATTGTATATAACCCTGGGGGATGGAAGCTCGGTTATTTGCATATACATGTGGCATATGAGATTCGATTTGCATATTTTGAGACATTCATGTGTTATTCTTGCTCTTACCTTTCAGACTAAAATTTCAAAGACAGTTGGAGAACACAATATATATAATAAAGAATGCTTCTTAGATGATTTATGAAACAATATTTTATTCCAAAGTGATGCATATTTCTTCACAGCCTCTGTGAATAGCTTATCTCAGTTAAATCTGATACCATATTTTATAATGCTTATTGCAGTTACGAGAGTGGAGATTTACTTAGTACTCTGGCAAGATTGCATGATTTATTACTTCCATCTTTACAACGAGGGTTTGAGAAAATATTAAGTGGCACAGCTGAAGTAGACACGGTTTCAGGTGTCACTACCCATTTAAGAATATTGTCAATGAGAATAATTAACCTGGCCTGGAAATTGTTGGACTGCTGCTACTTAAGTGATCAAGTGTTTGAAGGAACCTCCCCTTTCTGAATGCAACAAAGATGTTTCCTGCCAATGTCGAGGATCCAGTGATAAGGGGAGACATATTGGTTCAGACTTTCAGAGAGATCAATGAAGAAGCTTCTCGTCATATGAAGGGAACCAAGACCAGTAGAACGCTGCTTCGTAACATTGAACAAACCCACAATATATTAAGCAGGCTGGATGAGCTTCTTGGTAGCGGTGAGTACTAGCTCTGCATGTGTGTTTCAGGCAATCTTGCTCTTGAACTTTTGTATTAGTTGTTTTAGTAAGTTTTGATGATCTGGTTTAGATAACTAGTTTTTTGTTTCCATTTCCATCCTTGCCCTGCATCCTTCATTCTATGAGAGAAGTTTGCTAATGTTAATTAGTATCCTAGATTTCCTATTTCCTGTCTTTGACAGTTAGTACTTATCTTTCTTCTCAATTTTTTTTACCACATTCTGATGTAGTTTCATATATGACTCCTCTTTTGTCATATGAGCTGCTAGGAACAAAATAAATGCTACAAGCTTGAAGTGTCTGATCTTGAGTTGCTATTATTACCTGCAGGATGGGTTGTCTTGGACAATGATCAGTTTCAGTATGTAACTTCTATAGTTCTGTCGCCGGCCAGGGCCACGAACAAGGATACGAACATGAGTACTGTGGCTAACAACATGGTGCAGACAGAAGAAGATGCTGCAATTACGGAATCCAAAATCAGTCAAATAAAAGATATTTTCCCAGATTATGGTAAGGGCTTCCTTGCTGCTTGCCTCGAAGCGTATAACCAGAATCCAGAAGAGGTAATTCAGAGAATACTAGAAGGAACTCTCCATGAAACATTGCAGTCTATGGACATCTCAGCAGATAAGATTCCACCACCAAAGTCGTCATCTCTAAGCAAAAAGGATAAAGGAAAGGGAACACTAGTAGAATTTACAGAGTCACCATCTACTAGATCGGTTGCAGGGTCTAATAAATCGGTTGCTATAGTAGGGGAAAGACGAGCAGAGGGCACTTCATCGACATCATCTTTGGTAGGACGATACACCAGGAAGGCCAGAAGCGACTCACCAAACTTGAAAACCTTTGACGCGAAAAGCAGTGGGGATGTGGCAAACACTCTGATGCTTGCGTCGCTGCAGGAATACGAAGATGAGTATGATGACTCCTTTGATGATTTGGGCCTGAGTGTTGCGGAATCTGGATTTGAAGTAGCAGAGAATATGGGAGATAGGGTTAGCTCAGCCCCAGGGAAATCTTGGGGGGCAGAAACCGAAAACTCTGCTTCATATGGTGCCAGTTCAAGATGGAATTCTAATACACAAAAGAAACCACAGTTCTATGTAAAGGATGGCAAGAATTATAGTTACAAAGTGTCAGGTTCTGTTGCTGTGGCGAGTTCCCGGGAGGCAACAGTGATTAATCAGTCCCAAAAAGAACTGATTAATGGTTTAGGACGCGGTGGAAACCTTCCAGTGGGAGCTGTTAGAGCAGTACAAGAGTTGAGAGAACAGCAGGAGGACGTAGATGATGCTTCTGACGATGCAGAGGTGGGAGGACGAGGTGATCACACTAGCTCCAGAGGGAGAGGCAGGGGACGGGGAAGGAGAGGAGTTGGTCGTGGCAACAATTATAGGAA
This sequence comes from Berberis thunbergii, assembly GCA_003290165.1. Lineage (NCBI taxonomy): Eukaryota > Viridiplantae > Streptophyta > Magnoliopsida > Ranunculales > Berberidaceae > Berberis > Berberis thunbergii. The sequence goes on along the minus strand of QNQO01001352.1, from coordinate 115,938 downwards.
GGATCAAGCTATGAAGAAGCATTTTGCTGGAATAGGTGGTCATTAACAAATCAGAGATAAAAAGCTCTTCTTGTATCAATGGTAAGTTTTGATCTTATGTATAACGTTACTCAGTTTTCCTACAAAAGAAAGTGAAATTGTATTTGTAAAAACAGAAAATTTTTGGTTTGGCAAAATTTTCCAGAGAGCTGTCATCATATAAACACAATCATATATATATATATATATTTTTTTTTTCTCTGTTAAAAACCTATCAAATTATCTACTATCGTTGAGAATTGCAAACTTTAGATCTCTTAAAATCTTAATAACAGATGTAGCCGACCCTCTTCGTAGCGCTGCCAAGCTCAAGCTCTGTATATCTTCCATCGGTAATAATTTACCGAGAGCCCATAACATACCACACCCTAGCCTACGATAAATCACAACCCATACTGTTTCAAGTCACCTTGGGATATAACCTGCTCTTAAAATGGTAACATTTAGAGACCAAAGCTTACATTTTTCATTTTTTTTGTTTGGTCAATCAAGCAATGCGTCCATGAGAATCCGTAGTACATGTACCATTTGATGATATTGAAAAGCATATGCAGGAAAGTCACCGTCCCTTGTACTATATTGACTCATTTACTCGGTCTTAACCATAATATTTTGTAGGAGAGATGACCGAGTGGTTGTTGGAGTGACTGAAGGCGTAGCATTGGAACTACTATTTAGACTTTTGTTTACCGACGGTTTGAATCCATCTCTTTCCATACCTTCACCTAATCTAATTTACGAACCATTTAAACCGCAATGTATCAATTACGAAAGGATACTATTAGTCTAACAGTTAAACCTTTCTTTGATATAGATTCGCTATTCCTAATTTTTGTAGTACAAAAAGTACAGGAAAGGGACCTACTTGATTCATCATCACAACTCATCTAATCACCTACATTAAATTCCTATTACCTTTCTCTTCTTGTTGGCCATGAATCAAAAGAAAAATTTGTTTTTATGTTTAATTATCATCTTATGATACGATTTTTTTTAAGATTGTTTCCATCCAGTTAATCTCATGTTCCGATATGAGTTTTTGTTATCCAATTAATTCATCATAATACATTGAAAATCAAACAGCGGAAACCTGCATCCTTACACGAGGAAAACAGTGCATAATCTATATTCATTATTTTTTTTTTTTCAAAATGGAATTCTTTGTTTTGTATTTCCAATTCGGAAGGCCGATATTTTTATAATCAGTAAGGTCAATTAGTAAAATAAGTATAATTATTAGTAGGGTCTAACATTTGTTAATCAATTTGACTCGAGCAATATGGGAACTTTAGCAGCAACCTGACAAACCGACATTTACAAGAAAAGAAGTGGAAAAATCTAGGATGCCTGGTACTATGTCTGGTGGGTGCTAAACATCGTTGATTTGCGTCGAGATCCATCAGGCATAGTACCAGGCACCTTAGTCTTACTCAAAAAAAGAAGAAAGCAAGATTGGTTGCCAAACATGACACTGATCACATTGATTTGATGGTTAATAAGTTAACATCATAGGTGAGTTATAGGAAAATTGACTAAGTTTACACATGTTACGGTGTTTATTAGAAATTAGAGAAGGCTTGGAGAAAGATGTATTGTTTGAGATTTTTGGTTTTATTGCGGAACTCAGTTCCTCAGGCTGGTGCTTTATTTATTATGCGAATGATTCTTTGATCGGCTATGTCTTTGGTAGCGTGGTTTAAGGACATTTGCTGAAAATCATTTTTTTGTTGAGAGTTGTCAATGCAAGAGAGTTTTCATGCACGACTTATATTTTGATGTTTATTTCCTAATAGGAGTCAACGTCTCATTGCCTATCTCGGGTCAAACTCATAAATACTTGCCTTATTTGGTCTTACAAATTATGAGTTTAACTATTTGACTTATGGGCTGAGACGAGTCTTGTTGTCTTAGGTTCAATTCTTAGATACTCACCTAAGTAGGCTTTGCGTGATCTGGGTTTGATTCGGGTGTCATGGTAGATCATATTAGGCGCTTATTTGAGGTCAATCCACTCTGCTGACAAAATCACCATGTCACGTGTAGAGAGTAAATTACTAGAGATTTGGTGTATCATGAAACTTAAATGACATTTTTCTTTCATAAAATGAGAATATTGGGATCAAAACTTTTCAGAGGGAAATTCGACTGATCTCAGATCCAACCCGTAGAGATGCTTAACTTGCAGAGAAAAAAAAATTTGAGTTTACGAAGAAAAAAGTTGGAATAAAGAAGTAGGAAAACAATTCCAAGGAAAGAATAGATGGAAAGAAAGTAAAATGCTCTTCTTCAGATCAACGCACTGACACATCAGAGGAAGCAATGAAGTCGGTGGATTTTATAAGAAAAAAGAAAAAAATTTCCTTCTGGGTGAAATTACAAACTCAACCTTTATGAGATGTCCCCACACTTGTCAATGGAGGAGGTCATGGGGCCCACGATTGACCATTTTCTTGCATGATGGTGGGTCCAATTGAAGAGCTATCAAATTTCCATCTACAAATTCCATGTTCCAGTTGAGACGAGTTGTGGAAGATTGGGAAATCTAGCTAACGAATTATGTAACACCATGTTGTTTTATTTTAGGGTTTGTTTGGTTTCACGGAAAATAGACATGAAAATTAAAGTTGTTTTTGTGAAGAGTATTTCTACATGTCGAGGAAACGAGCGAGGAAATGAGCGAGGGGAAGGAGGTGGCGGGGTGGGGACCATTCACCTCCCTCGAGATACACGAGCAAAAATCGGTGGCACACATCTCGAGGAAGGTGAACGGTCCCCAACCCGCCACCTCCCTCCCCTCGCTCGTTTCCTCGCCCACTTCCTCGACATTTAGAATTTCTGTTTTGTGAATTTGTTTCAATGTTTTTTTTTTTTTTTTTTTTTTTTTTTTTTTCTTCCAGTTTTGGAATGCATAAATAGTGAAAAATAGTCTTACGAAGAATCAAGTTTTTTATCAAAGTAAATAAACAATCAAACAGCAAAAATTTAGATAACAAGGAAAATACTGAAATAGTGGTTAACCAAACCTACTGTTAATTTTTTTTTAAAACATATTGTAACAAATTAAATAATTGCCTCAACAAGTGCAAAAATCAATATATTCTACAATCTATTTTTTTTGGGAAGTTATTTAAATTACAAAAGGGTCATGTGGAGTTTTGATGCTAAATAATAATTAAGGCTAAATTTTTTTTTTCTTTTTGAACAAAAAGTGGTGGACTACTTATTTTTGTTCAATTGAGAAACATAAGTTCTAAATGAAGTAAATTTTTGTCAACCATTAAATCTACGATTAAATCATTTAATTTAAAAATTAAATAAAAATAAAAACAGAGGAACATTATAAAACATAGCTATCACCACCTCTCCCCAAAAAATAAAAAAACAAAAACACAATAAACAAGGAAGAAAAATAAAGAACAAAAGCAGATTCTCTCCCACACCATGAGTCACCAATTACCACAAATTACCACTACAAACACTGACGTCATGAAAGCATCTCAGATCTTCTCTACCATCTCAAAGAAGAACCTTCTCATTTTTATCTTCCATTCAACCAAACCCCATTTCATATTTCAACACTGAATCAAATCATTCAAAAACACCATGAAATCACCAACAATATTTTTAGTGGTGGTTTTGGTGCAGTTTTTAGCTACTATTCTTGTGAATTGTGGTGGTGGTGGTGATAGTAGTGGACATACCCATACCCATAGGAGAATTCTACACCAGCCACTTTTTCCAGATGACCCAATACCACCACCATTGGCTGATCCACCACCACCACCACCACCACCAGAAGGTTCAGACTACCCATTCTTCCCAGAGGCTCCAAATGGGTATGGAGTGTCTGGGTCTGGGTCTGGGTCTTCCAGTACAACCCCAGATCAGGGACAACCACAAACACCTCTTACAACCAATGGTTCCTCCACCCCAGTGGCTCCAATGGCAACCCAACCAGCAAAACAAACCAAGAAGGTTGCAATTGCAATCTCAGTTGGGATTGTCACATTGGGTATGTTGTCAGCACTTGCATTCTTTCTATACAAACATAGAGCCAATCATCCCCCAAGTGAATCTGAAAAGTCACTTGTTCAAAATGGAGCTAGAGGAGGTGTTAATTCTCAAAATGTAACCAACCCAACTTCTTCTGAGCTCCTGTACTTGGGTACAATGGAGCCACCGACTTCAGTGGCGAGTCGAAGAAGTGGTGGGGGTGGTAGTGGAGGTGGAGGTGGAGGTGAGGTGAATGAATCTCCTTATCATAAATTGAGCTCAATTCAGAACTCTGACCGACATCGGCCTAGTCCAGACCTACAACCATTGCCACCACTTAATAGGTCTACTATTCCTCCTCCACAACCACCACCACCTCCACCAATGTGTTATGAGGTTAATTCAAGTGGGAGAAGTCATTCAACTATATCTTCAGAAGATGTATTTTATAGTCCCCAAGGTTCAAGTGCCACCAATGGTGAGGACTCATACTCACCTGTTCCAAAACAGATCTTTAGTAGTGAGTCTGTTAAGAATGTAATTCAGACCAATAATTCGAACCCTCATTCACGAAGATCATCCCCGAAGTCACGCCTTTCGTATTCATCCCCTCCTGATGTGAAGCAAGTTATTGTACCAACACCACCATCACCACAACCACCTCCTTCTCCACCACCTTTGCCACCCAAGTCAAGTAAAATTCCTGTTCCACCACCACCTCCTCCTCTGCCACCCGCGGTGACACCAAAGAAAGAAACACCTTCAAAACTAATTGCTGCATCAAAGCCAATTCAAACACTACCCAGGTCTACATCTGCCACAATGATCCCAAAAGCCACAATTCAGGATAAAGAAGAAATGCCCATTGTGGAGACTAGTAGAATGGGTGATTCTTCGGAGCCACAAAATGAGGTAGATGATGTAGAAGGAACAAAACCCAGATTAAAGCCTTTGCATTGGGATAAAGTACGAGCGACTTCAGATCGAGCCATGGTGTGGGATCAATTGAAATCAAGCTCTTTTCAGTAAGTAGATTAGTAGGCCTTAATATTTTAAAACTTTCCTTCATTGCACCATCTTTAGTATGTAATTCTAATTCATGTGCAGATTGAATGAAGATATGATTGAGACTCTTTTTGGGTGCAATTCGGCAAATCAGACTAAGAAAGAATCGACTGCTAGAAGATCAGTTCTCCCTCCTATGGAACAAGGAAACAGGGTATTAGACCCAAAGAAGTCACAAAACATAGCTATACTTCTGAGGGCATTGAATGTGACTAGAGACGAGGTCTGCGAATCACTTTTAGATGGTGAGTGTCACAATCTTTCCCTAATTATCAGTGTTTATGCATGTTTGTTCAGTGCTCAATGTTGATTTTGGTTGTTAGACATAATTAAAAAAAAATCCAGTTAAGACATTCAAAAGATTCCTATTTTTATTACCAAAGAAGGGTTGTTGTGTTGTCCAAATGGTGCACTAATCCTTTGAATCCAGTAATCATTCAGTGTCATATTTTGACGTCCTCTCTTATCGATGAACTGAATTTATCTTTGAACTCCATTCTTCATGCATTAGGTAGACACTGAGAAAGTAGATACAAATCAATTAAAATATCAGCTCTAGCTCTTTGAATTATAAATTAACCTCCGTACAAGACATCTCGTCATCTATGCTCATTCTGAAGTATCTTAGTGAGTGACTGCTGCACATCTGGGCAAGATGATACAACTAAGATCGGCTTCCTGGTACCATAATGACAGTCAAAAGTATTAGTGCATTAACCAAGTAAAGCAAATTCTTTTACTATCACGTAAACACTCCATCTATATGGCTGTCAGATCAAAATGACATCTCTTGATAGTGTTCCACAAGAAGTAGAAATTATTTTGTTTTTGGTCCTAAATGGCTCCTAAATCAGTCAACTTGAATGGAAATGTCAAGACATATCTACTGTTTATTGCAGCTGCTAAGTGTCATCTTAGCGGAGAAGATGCTTTTTATTTTATTTTTATTTTACTGAACAGGTAATCCTGATGGTTTGGGCGCTGAGCTTTTGGAAACTCTGGTGAAGATGGCACCAACCAAAGAGGAAGAGTTAAAACTGAGAGACTACAGCGGAGATGTTTCAAAACTAGGATCTGCAGAGCGCTTCCTTAAGGCAGTGCTGGATATACCATTTGCCTTTAGAAGAGTTGATGCCATGCTATACAGAGCCAACTTTGACACAGAAATAAAATACCTGAGGAAGTCCTTCGATACCCTAGAGGTAACCTATGCTTGATGAATTACTACTACAATTTAATATTTTCTGCTCTTATCTTATTAGTGGCCTTCACAACACAACTAGACATCTCATTCCAAAAACTTCAATCCTTTCAATGCCATTGCGAGAACATAAGATGTTTTTCCAATCAAGTGTTTTGTGGTCTTGGAATGTCTATATTCTCATTTGTTATGCCTAAGAAGCCGCCTGATGACCATAATCTCAAGATCCCAGTTTCTTTATTATTTATACCAAAGAGAAGCAAATGAAATAACATAATTGACGTATCCTCAAGCAGAGTGTGCTTTTAATAATACCGAACCCCCAATCTATTTTGAAAATCATAAACTTGAATTTACACTTGTTGATAAACTATGTTTTATAATGTTGCAGGCTGCATGTGAAGAGTTGAAAAATAGTCGATTGTTCCTAAAGCTCCTAGAGGCTGTTCTCAGAACAGGGAATCGAATGAATGTTGGGACCAACCGTGGTGAAGCAAAAGCTTTCAAGCTTGACACGCTGCTTAAACTAGTAGATATAAAAGGAATAGATGGAAAGACTACATTGCTTCATTTTGTTGTGCAAGAGATTATTAGATCTGAAGGCGCAGGTACCGATAACGCTTCAGAGGATCCTCTCAACAAAGTACACCAGAATATGAAGGATGGGGACATACAGAAACAAGGTTTACGTGTTGTGGCTGGATTGGGAACAGAACTCAGTAATGTTAAAAAGGCAGCAGGGATGGATTTCGATGTTTTAAGAAGCTACTTAATGAAGCTCGAAATGGGACTTGAGAAGGTCGGGTCAGTCTTGCAGTATGAGAAGTCAAATACAAAGGGGAAATTCTTCGATGCAATGAAATTGTTTCTCAATGAGGCTGAAGAGGAGATTCTCAGGGTTAAGACGGATGAAAAAAAGGCAGTATTCCATGTTAAAGAGGTGACAGCCTATTTTCATGGAGACACAGCGAAGGAAGAAGCACATCCTTTCAGAATATTTATGGTGGTCAGGGATTTTCTTTCAGTGTTGGATCAAGTATGCAAGGAAGTCGGAAAAATGCATGAGAGAACTGTACTGGACTCTGCTAGATCTTTTCGGATATCTTCAAGTGCTCCATTGCCTGTTCTTAATAGATACAAAATACAACACGAAGCAAGTTCAGATGAGGATAGCATGTCTCCATAAAATTATATGGAAATAGCATCCCTAGACACTGACCGACACCCTTGTTGTCCTAGAAACACTCATCAATACACAGAAATGTTTGATTCGTTTCTGAGAAAATGAAAGTAATGAGGTGACCAAGAAATGAAACAACCATCGAAGGGACATCACTACCCAAGCCCCTATGTACATGACAGACATGCAAGTCCATACGCATTATATCGAAAGGAAAAAATAATAACTGCATAGACACTGCAGTACATCAGAAATCCGAAGAAGCTATCAAAGTATATGCAATATCATAGATCTGTAGCCCGAAAAGGCAGCTTTTAGAAGTGTAAGTACATCATATGTTGTAGAACAGAGATTTACTATGTAATTTATCAACATAATTTTTTGGCTTCTTCTGATAATTTTCGAGTTGAATTTCATTGTAAACCTTGGCTGGTTCTTCAGAGAATAAATATTTGCAGACTACAAAAACCCTTTAACGTATGAACGACTCAAGGATTAAGGTTTATTACTATCGAAACCATTTGGTGACCGAGTTTTCATCTTCTCCGGACTTTGACCAGAATAGTCATAGAATATATTTTCGAAAAAATATAAAGTGATCCTCATCAAATTACACCAACCAAGAAATACCGAAAATCTTTGTTCATCAGTCCTGAAAATTGTGCTTGAGGGATCCATTATTAAAGGTCTGTTTCTGACCTGGAATTGCATATTCTTTCCACAAGTCATCATGAAAGGCAAAGCAAAGTAGGATGAAAAGGAAGTTATTTCACTAAAGGAATCTGTAAGGCTTTAGTAGTGTCTTACTGTGTCTGATCTTTAGGACTCATGTTTGTAAATCTCCATTAAATTTCAATAATACTTTTGAGATAGACCATCACTCTCTAAAGCCTTTAAATGGTTTTAAGACCGTTGGCGCGATTCAATAATGGGATCCTAGATTTTCGATTTTATCATACTTTAACTTTCAGAGCTTTTGATGTAATTTTTTCAAGGAGAATTGGATTGGAACCCGTTAACTAAAATTTTAGTCATACTTTAAGATTGTTCACTTAGTTCTGCAATATGTAGTATACAATGTATAAAGGTTTTGGCCGAAAACATGACCTCAAACCCCTAATGTAATGTGCAGCTATCAGAAATACCAACATGAGGAGGGACATGGGAAGGAAATGATTCTCTATTAACTGTGTGATACAAAGGAACAGTATGATTGATTTGCCCCAAGAGGGAGCTCCCAAATTCATGATTATAGTTAATAATCAGAGAGATCAGTCACTTATCGTCAGGATATAACAGCAATGCCTGACGAAAAAAATGGTGCTCCAGCAATGTTCTTCGCTCTCACAATTTTCCTAACTAGTATCTTCCACTTCATTTCATCCTTCTTGCTTTGCTGCTTTAACCTATCCTGGAAATTCCTGCAATGACAATAGCATCTGTTAACTCTTGCTTTCGCTTGATAAACCAAATGCCTAGCATGCTAAGTCAGAATAATCTTGTTACAATGAATTTACCTGCATAAAGGAACCCGGCACTCATTCAGCTCGTTACAAAGGCGAGAGTGTAGTTCCAGAAGCTGCCACATTCTCTTACAATGGACACAACCACCTGGGACTCTCAACTTGCAACCAGCGAAGTGGCGGACTAGTAACTCAAGCCCCTTACATGCTGCATAACTACAAGGTTCCTGGTTCTTCTTCAAAACCTTATCATGTGGACCAATGGTCCGACATCCATCTCTACATATATGAACCAGAGCTTCCATTGCTTCATAGAGTTGAAGATATATCTTCCTTTCATCAGCTTTCTTTCTTCTTTCGAGTTTCCTCTGGAAACCACATTCACAGTCTGTTACTCCGACTACTACTAGTATACTGTGGAGTAAAACAGTCAGTGTAAGACTAGATGAAGGACTTACTGAATCTGCTTCAACCGTGGAATCCACGAGTTCTTTTTCTAGCCTGGGATGACTGTGTCTCATCACTCTCCATCCTTCAGTAGCAGAAACTTTACTGAAGTGATTGAGGATTAAACGATGACAGAAGATACTAAGGCGGGGTACATCACAAAGTAAAGCCACCTGAAAGAAGTCCACCACATTCTCTATTGTGAGCAAACCATTCTCTAGTTGCCGCTCACACTCTCTCTTCAGTGATGGAACCACAAAGACATGTGACAGCACCAACAAGGGTAAGATATACTCGTTCATCTCTTCTTGCTCATAGCTACAATAACCATATAACTTTGATTAGTTCCCTTACAAAAATATATTGTCAAACAACCTAATTGCTAATTCATTGAAGATGAGGAAGGTGTTACAAGAACAAAGGGGTGGAGATGTTTACCATGAAGCATATAAGAAATGAATGAAAGCTTGAACTGTTGTATTAAATCATACGCTTAAGACTCTAGTTGATTCAATGGAAATAAGAAGAACAGAAACATACCGGATCGATCCATAGCGATTTCCCCGTTGATTGTGATGAGTTTGGATTGTTTGGATCTTCCGATTGATTCAAGCGTTTTCCCTTAGATCTCTGTTGAGAGGATACAGAAAATAATTCCAAAGTTTGTTCTTTTTACGCATACGCTCAATCGGGGACCCATCCTATTTATAATGTCCATAAGTCACAACCCTTCAAATTACGGGCTGTGAATTTCCAATTCTGCCCCTCATTGAATTAGAAATTACATCCTTATTTACACCATGTTATTTATTAATACCTTATAGTCCAATACCCCTATTAGATCACATATTTAAATGGACTATACTTTAAGATAGCAATACACGTTATATTACATATGTGTGCCCACATTATTGGATTTGTCCAACAATCTCCCACTAGGGCCACATATGTTACTGGTAATGTGTATAACCTTTTGAGCTCAAAACTTGCTATCACAAGTAAAGGTATTTCGAAACAATCTCGTCCATTGACTATATTGATATAGGATTAAAGCGATTTGCGTCACAAGTAGCGTAACGAAATCCATCAATAGTCACATATACCAATATAATCAAATGACATAGATCAAACATGGATGTAGAGCATGAAAATTACATGTGATGTGATCCAAACATGTCTATTTCCAACCGGTCCAACTTTAATCTTTAATGAGATCAAACATATAATAAACAGACAATTGACTGAAGACTTTATTTCTGCAGAAAATACTAAATTACACCAATGTGTCCAAAAATTCATCATAGAACAACAAAACTCCCACTAAACCATGATATCCTCATGTGACATAACACCCATATGAGCGGTGTGCTCATGAAAGACCTTGGGTGGTAATCCCTTAGTAAGCGGATCCGCAATCATGGAGTGTGTCCCAATATGCTCTATGAAAATCTGTTTATTCTCTACTCTCTCCTTCACAACCAGGAACTTTATGTCAATATGATTTGACCTAGACGAGCTCCTGTTGTTGTTGGCATATAAAACTGCTGACTTATTGTCACAATATAACTTTAGTGGTCTTTCTATGTCATTCAAAATGCGCAGCCCAGTGACAAAATAACGCAGCCATAATCCGTGGTTGGAGGCCTCAAAACACGCCACATATTCTGCTTCCATGGTGGAAGAAGCTATGAGTGTCTGTTTAGCACTTCTCCAAGAAATAGCTCCTCCAGCTAACAGATAAATGTAGCCTGATGTAGATTTTCTACTATCTTGGCATCCAGCAAAATCAGAATCAGCATACCCTATGATCTCCAACTGATCTGATCTCTTGTATGTGAGCATGTAATCCTTAGTTCTCTGTAAATATCTCATAACCCGTTTAGCTGCTTTCCAGTGACTCATCCCAGGGTTATCCAAATATCTGCCAAGCATTCCAACAATGAATGCTATGTCTGGACGTGTACATACTTGAGCATACATAAGACTCCCAACAGCGGATGCATAGGGGATCTTTTGCATCTCTACAACTTCAAGTTTAGTCTTAGGACACTGTTTAAGACTGAATTTATCTCCTTTAGATATAGGGGTATCTCCTGGTTTACAATCTTGCATGCCAAACCTTTTAAGCACTTTTTCTATATAGCCCTTTTGTGATAATCCAAGAATACCCCGAAAACGATCCCGGTATATCTGAATCCCTAAGACAAAAGAAGCTTCACCAAGATCTTTCATTTCAAATTTCTTTGATAGAAATCTCTTGGTTTCGTGCAACATGTCTATATTATTAGTGGCAAGCAATATGTCATCAACATACAAAACCAAGAAGATATGCTTACTCCCACTGAACTTATGATACACACAGTTATCAACAACATTTGTCTTAAAACCAAACGAGACAATTACTTGATGAAATTTGTAGTACCATTGACGGGAAGCTTGCTTGAGCCCATAGATGGATTTCTTTAGTCTGCAAACCATATTCTTTGGGTCTCCAGATACAAAGTTTTCTGGTTGCACCATATAAATTGTTTCATCAATGTCGCCATTGAGAAATGCTGTTTTAACATCCATCTGATGCAACTCAAAGTCAAAATGTGCAACAAGAGCCATGATTGTCCTAAATGAGTCTTTCTTTGACACTGGAGAGAAAGTCTCTTTATAGTCGATGCCTTCCTTTTGAGTGAAGCCTTTAGCTACAAGACGAGCTTTATACCTTTCCACATTACCTTTTGAGTCCTTCTTGGTTTTGAATATCCATTTACAACCAATAGGCTTTGTATTTTCAGGTAATGGGACAAGATCCCAAACTTGATTGTCTTGCATAGACTTGTACTCCTCATTCATAGCATCTATCCACTTTTGAGAGTTAGAATCCTGCATGGCTTGATGGAAGTTGATTGGATCATTTTCCACCAATCCATCATTTTCCTCATGTTCTTCGAGAAATACCATATAATCATCCGGAATTGCTCTTCTCTTTTCTCTCGTGGATCTCCTTAATGGCATTTGATCTTGAGGTTGTTGAGTTTGTTCTTCTGGAATATTTAATTCAATTGGAGCAGGGAGTAGTTCAACATTGTCCTGTTGAGGTTCCAGATCTGCTTCTTGATCAATGACAGGTAGTGGAACATGTACATTGTCAACAACAGTAGTAGGAGTCGAAATTGATTCCTCCTCAAAGACAATGTCTCGTACCTGATTTCTCCCCCCAAACTCGACATCCTCAAAAAATGTTGTTGTCCCCGTTTAAAAAATGGACTTAATAGTGGGATTATAGAACTTGTAGCCCCTAGATCGCTCAGAGTAGCCAATGAAGTAGCTGCTCACTGTTTTGGAGTCCAATTTCTTTTCATTCGGCCGATAAGGCCTTGCTTCAGCTGGACATCCCCAAATGTGAAAATGCTTTAGACTAGGTTTTCTACCTGTCCAAAGTTCATAAGGTGTTTTGGCAGCCGCTTTAGTTGGTACTCTATTAAGGATGTAAGCTGCAGTCTTTAGTGCTTCTCCCCAGAGTGATTCAGGTAATGTAGAATGACTGATCATACTCCTTACCATGTCCTTAAGAGTTCGGTTTCGTCTTTCAGCTACACCATTCATGCTAGGTGATCCCGGCATGGTGTACTGTGGGACGATTCCACATTCCTCTAGGAATTTAGCAAATGGTCCTGGACGTTGTTCACCGGAACCGTCATATCTGCCGTAATACTCACCACCACGGTCAGACCTGACACTTTTAATTCGTTTGTTGAGTTGGTTCTCAACCTCAGCTTTGAAAGCTTTGAACATATCCAGTGACTCAGATTTCTCATAAATGAGATATAGGTACCCATAGCGTGAGTAATCGTCTATGAATGATATAAAATATTGTTGACCATTCCAAGAAGCCGAAGGGAATGGTCCACAAATATCTGTGTGGATCAATTCTAAGACGTCTGAAGTTCTGTTTGCACCTAATCTCTTTTGTTTGGTCTGTTTTCCCTTGATGCACTCAATACAGACATCAAAGTCTGAAAAATCAAGAGAATCTATTATGCCATCTGACACAAGTCTCTCCATTCTCGTTTTCGAGATATGTCCTAAACGTTTGTGCCATAGTTTTGATGAATTTCCTTCATTTAGCTTACGCTTAGTACCACGTGATTCCACATGCAAGGTTACATTATATGAGGCAATAGTATCAAGAAGATATAGGTTATCAAATGTGCTTAATGAACCAGTACCAATAATATTGGAATTTAATGAAAGACTAAATTGATTATTTCCAAATGAACAACAATATCCAAATTTGTCCAACAAGGAAATAGAAACCAAATTCCGTCTAAATGACGGTACTACAAAAGTGTCTTTCAGTTCCAAATAACAACCAGTCCCTAAGAGTAACCTAAAGTTTCCTATTGCTTCCACTTCTACCGATTTTCCATCGCCCACAAAGATGCGTCTTTCAGCATCACTTGGCTTTCGGTAGCTCAGACAACCCTGCATAGAAACACTTATGTGAGTAGTAGCACCAGAATCTAACCACCAAGTGTTTCGAGGTACTGAAGCTAAGTTAACTTCAGAACAGACCAAAGCAAGAAACATACCCTTTTTAGCACGCCAAGCGTGATACTTGGTACATTCCTTCTTTACATGTCCAGGTTTCTTACAAAAGAAACAACCCTCATTTCCTTTCTGTTTCTTTTGTGCTGGACCCTTAGCAGCTTCATAATCCTTCTTTCGTTTTGTGCCCTTATCTTTAGAGGTGCTTGCAAATGAACACTTTCTGTTCTGTCTTGCTTCAACCTGTCTTCCTCTTGTACACAGTAAGAAATGAGCTCATTAAGAGTCCATTTCTCCTTCTGACAGTTGTAACTGACCTTAAACTGACTGTACTGTGGAGGAAGTGATATTAAAACTAAATGCACGAGTAAGTCCTCAGACAACTCAAGCTTCAGTGCTTTAAGTTTTGAAGCAAGATGAGACATCTCCATGATGTACTCTCTAATGTTTCCTTTGCCTTTATACTTTAATGAAATCAAGCTAGCTAAAAGTGTGCTTGTTTCAGCCTTATCGTTTTTAGCAAAACGCTTTTCAAGTTCAGTAAGGAACTCACTGGCATTGGTCACCCCTGCGGATATTGCACCCCTAAAGGCTTCTGGAATACCTCGCTTTATGAGCATGAGACTCATGCGATTGGAGCGTTCCCACTTCTCGAAGTATTTCCTGGCATCAGGAGTACTTACATCTGTAAGAGGAGCGGGTTGCTCAATCCTTAAGGCAAGATCCAAATCCATACATCCAAGAACGATTAACACGTTCTCTTTCCAGTCCTTGAAGTTTGTCCCATTAAGCATGGGAATATTATTTACACCAGCAGATATACTAGTAGCAGACATATTAGCTGTACAGAGAATAAATTACATAAATAACATATTCACGTCATTATTCAATTGCATAAACTTTTAAATTCATACAATAGGTAAATAAAAACCCACATTAAGATACCTAACACAGGATTGTTATTTAGTCTTTGGACAGAAATATCAATCTGTAAGTGGTACTCTTCGTACAAAATGAAACCGGCCTAATATTATGCCTTTTCTTTGGACTGACATAATAAAAGCATGGTAAAGTAAACTTTATCACATATTTAAGACTAGGGACTATCCGGTCAAAACAATCTTCCTTTGGGCCGATTGTTTCACATGGAAGTAGCATGCTCACTTATTTAAAATCAACCAATATTTTCTAATAGTGGTTGCTTTGGCAACATATTAGTTAAATGGTGTAAATTTTAAATAAGGAACACAATAGTGATACATGAAACCAAAATTATATTCTATGTATAAATAAAATATAGCCATTAATACAATTAAAACATGGGTCTAAATAAAATATAGCCACATTACATAGGTCCCAACACTTTAAAACAATATTACCAACAGCAACAGGCCCAATAGTCAAAGTAAAATGTACTAACAGACCCAATTATTAATAACACCAACAGGCCCAATAGGTGAACAGTCACATGGCCCGTGAACAGTCACTATACAAGCCCAACATTTGCCAGGCCCAACAGTGAATAGTTGCGGTCAATGGTGAACAGTAACGGTCAATGTGAACAGTAACGGTCAATGTGAACAAAAAAAAAAAATTGCATAATCGAAGATACTGTTCACTGTAACAGTGAAATCGTTTTCACTATTCACTGTTCGCCGTTTACTATTCACTGTAACACGTATCACTGTTCACCGTAACGGTGTCACTGTTCACGAAAGCGCAAACACTGTTCACTGTAACAGTAAAATCGTTTTCACTATTCACTGTAACATGCATTACTGTTCACCGTAACGGTGTCACTGTTCACGAAAGCGCAAACACTGTTCACGAAATCGTAAACACTGTTCACTGTAACAGTAAAACCGGATTTTTTTTTTTTTTTTTTTTAATACATCTATTTTACCTTGATCCAAATTGTAATCTATTTCAATAGGAAATACAATTACACTCACAATGAAACAGTGAAGACAATTGTCATGAATACATATCACTGTAGGTCCAGATCATGCTATATCAATCACTGTATTAATACATAATCCATAATCACTGTATTCATGCTATTCATATGAATCTATAATCATGTCTTTATAATCATGTCCAAATACATAAACTATATGAATCTATAATCATAAATAACATATAGTATTCAATTGCCTTGATATTATATGAATGTATATATATCACTGTATGAATCTATATATCACTGTATGAAACAAATAATCACTGTATGTTTTCCTTTATAATTTCACATGGAATCAACAAGAGTTGCTCTGATACCAATTGTTGTATTAAATCATACGCTTAAGACTCTAGTTGATTCAATGGAAATAAGAAGAACAGAAACATACCGGATCGATCCATAGCGATTTCCCCGTTGATTGTGATGAGTTTGGATTGTTTGGATCTTCCGATTGATTCAAGCGTTTTCCCTTAGATCTCTGTTGAGAGGATACAGAAAATAATTCCAAAGTTTTGTTCTTTTTACGCATACGCTCAATCGGGGACCCATCCTATTTATAATGTCCATAAGTCACAACCCTTCAAATTACGGGCTGTGAATTTCCAATTCTGCCCCTCATTGAATTAGAAATTACATCCTTATTTACACCATGTTATTTATTAATACCTTATAGTCCAATACCCCTATTAGATCACATATTTAAATGGACTATACTTTAAGATAGCAATACACGTTATATTACATATGTGTGCCCACATTATTGGATTTGTCCAACATGAACTGCCTGATGTGGAACACCCCGGATAGCAATTGATTGTCTACGTGCCTGTTTTCTTGACTTCTTTATCATACTCTTCAGAACTGGAGAAGCCATACCCTGTTGAAACTCATTAAGTGAAAAGCATATCAGCTTAAGATTCGGTGCAAACACGTTATATTTCATACAGATTTTACACTGCACATCTGATTTAGTTCTCATCGCATCATATTCTCCTAGTAAAGACTATAACATATGAGACGTTTGCAGATGATGGTGATTGCTAAGATAATCAGCCCATCAAGACTAGCCCTTTCAATTTTTCCATTTGATTAAACGAAACTAGCATGTGAAGTGCTGGCTCAAAACTTGTTTATCAAAAACTAGAAATTTACGAGTATTGCTCCTATGTTAGATACCGAGGGAACAACAATCTATTGGCAGCAGCATGACATTAAGCCATTGTTCTTTTATGTAATATGTATACCACACTATACTAATGTGATAAACCATAAATTGTACAATTGCATTCCTAAAATTTGTAATAATAACATCTACAGAAACCAAAACAGCTATGTTCATTATAGTCAAATGTTGTGGAACAGAAGAACTCACAAGAACAATGGCGTGTGCATGGATTACATCTGCATTGACATCGTCAGTGCTAATGGCAACATCAGTTCTATATCCTTCTCTGAAGAGACGCTCCCACATGTCCTTTGTTGCGGTTGGAACATGGCTATATCCCCTTACTACTGATCTATCCGCTAAACTGCCACATTGATCATTGAATGTCCTTGCTGATTTAGGCAATGTAGGTGCTTCAGGAGCAACCATTTTACAGCTACAAGAGAATAATTTGTAAACCTGGTCTCCGTCTCTGTGTTGACTGTTAAGCTTCTCCACTGAACAAATCAAAGGTAATCGATAAAGCATTAGAAGTAACCTCTCAGTTATAGTTATATTTTGCATTTCGTAGACAAACGAGAAAACAAAAAAAATCACTTTGCTTTTTCTAACCAAACAAACTGATAACATAAATGGTAAAAACCCAAACACAAACACAACGCAACATCAAAGCAAACTCGCATCATTTTGACATTTCTTCGCAAAACAAAACAAAACGTACTCATTATAATTGGCAACGAAAAGATCATACCAAAGCTTTGGGCTGAATCTGAATCTGATGAGAATAAGAAAACCAAGAAAAAGAAAACCACACCAATTTTACAAGACCTCCAAAACAAAACACAGCTCCTCACTATCTCTTTTCTTCTTCTTCTTCTTATAGAGAAGAAGAGAAATGGGGAGGCGTTGCTCGGTTTCGGAGGCCTTAAAAAGCAGTTTCTTTCTTATAAAATTTCTTGTTTTCTATTCAACAAATTTAAAATTCTGATCAGGAGAGACCCTTGATAAATAACAGCAGCAAATTTGGATTGCCTCTAGAGGTTGTTTTCAGGATTCCTTCCTCATACATACATTCCATTTTGCATTTCAGACTACCAAAGAAAAAAAAAACTTGCGTTCCGAATGCAATGGCTTTGCCAAGTGTGTTTACGTTCCACACGCGTGCCATGTCAGCAACAGCCAACTCAGATAGGTTGTTTGTATGGATATAGACAATGGACATGATTGGCCGCCACCGTACACGTGGCGTCTCCATCCAACTTGTTAGCTGTTCTTACTTACAATATGTGCTCATCAATCTCCCAAAATGAAATGTTGCTCTAAAATATTATTAGAAAAAAAAAAAAATTGTACAAGTAACAATTAGGTAACTAGGTTCTGCAACCAGTGGCATCATCAGATGAGCTTTTTACAACTTCGAGATACACACAAATACTTTGAAAATTTCATCATTCTTTCAAGATAGATCACGCTACGTCACCCTGATTTTAACCTGATTTTTTAGTATTTCATATATAACAGCTACAAATTAGGAGGAGAAAAATAGAGAAAGTGAAATGGTTGATTGTATGAGACATCTTAAAGGAACATTTCCAAGTTGAGCAATACTTATCGAGCCTTTCGTCCCTCCAAGAGTTTAAGAGTTACCATTAGGTCAGTGTCGATATAGTACACCGTTTCAAACCCTAGCGGTGTTAGAAAATAACCTTTCACACAAAATGATTATCATCATTTTGTCATGGTCTCATGGAAAATATGGTTCGAAGAACAAATATAATTTTCTACATACTTAAGAAGAGATTTACAACCCTGAGCTGAAATTGCAAATCCAAGAGCCATAGTACTAACAATAACATATGCCTTCAAGGGTTCACAAAGTTTTACTGCAAAAATCGGAGTTTGCATTAGGCACCATTTCAGATCTTTCATGTATCAATGGCTAATCTTGGTATACAAAATTATTATCGATCATCCAAACTGTCTAATCTTTCAAGGAGCCAAACCATACAGCCGATCTATTCGTGTCAATAAAAACATACACTGGTAGTCTGACAGAGAGCCGAGATCAAGAAACAAGACCAAATAGTTAAACAAAATTGTGCCCAAAGAGCTTTAAAATTAGCAATTGTTCTTTGTAAGCATTTTTCCGATAATGTAACATTCGTGAAAAAAAAATTTACAATTGAAAGAAATCAAAACTCTCCATACAAATTATCATATTCCCGCCGTTAAAAAATAATAAGGAAAGTCAGACTGCTGAGTTTGTTCTAGTCTTCCTCATTTTCCATGGTAACTACATAGCGACCAATATTCCTGGCGTGGCACTTTCCGCGTTTCTTGTTCATCATTTTTGTTTTTGCCCTGTCTTCTAATGATTTGTGCAACCTGTTAATCTCCTTCTGTAAAGAGAATGAAATGGGAAAGGACCACCAGCAAATAGAAAAGAATGAGTTGCTAAATTCATGAAATCTTCATATCAGCATTAGTATGTCAAAATAGCAGGCTTTGAAAATGTGGCTCGGTTCAAGCCATAAATTGTGGCTTTGAAGTGTGCAATAAATACCATACAAGTAATTTCTCATGTTCTTATCGAGGTTAATTGTGTCTGTGTAAAGTGTGGCTTGGTTCAAGCGAAGAAAATAAATCTACATTGATACGAGAGTGAGGCTAGGGAACCGGGTTTTGCAACTAGGATGATGGCATTAGAGGAGGAGATTTCTTATAACCTCGAGATACACAAAACACTTTGAGGATTTCATCATTCTTTCAAGATCACGCCATGTCACCCTGGTTGCAAAAACCAAGTTTCCTAGTATTTTGATAGAAATCACATGTGACAAGTAACTTGGGTCATGTTCTCTACTAGCGCAGATTCCTTTTCATATAAAGCCCCACACCAAAAGCACAGTGGGTTAAATTGGAGACAATATTACGGCTATGTAGCAAGTCCGGACTCATGGTGCACCAACAATGACAATAAACTCAACAATTGGGAATAGAACAAATTGTTGTCAATAGAGCTAACAATTGAATATAAATCTCTAATCTTCCAAATAACATGTTTGAGGGAAAACTTGGTAACACATTGGAACGGTTGTTACAAGAAACATGGAAAAATGGTCATTTGCTAAGAAACAGTCAAAACGTATCTAAGCATGGCTGACACAGATAACAGCCAAATCAATTTTTAATGCTTCATTACACAAATTAGAGATTGTGATAAGTATAATTATCATCAATTTAAATTTGCAAAAAATTCTAGTATAATTAATAAAAATATGAAGAAAATCCAGCAGAGTTTATCTGTAAAATCTAAGAGCTTTGAACGTGTACCTGATTACTATTGCTCCCCTCAGGTTTAAAGAAGTAATGGGTGGTATCCTGTATTGAGAGAACAAGTCAGACAACAATTCATATAAATGTTAAGAAATTCAAAGGAGACCATAGCTGTTTTAAGAACATCACGAACAATTAATTGAACATAAATAAATTACCATTGTAATTGTTTGAAGAATGTTTAGATGGACTAATCATTGTAAACACATAGAGAACTTAAGGCTTTGCGAAATTTCCCAGTGAACAAAACAATTAGTCCTGAGAAAAAAACTATCTACGCTGTCAGAAAATGCACCAAAGACCAACCTCTTCATCACTTGATAACTCTGGGTTTTCTTCTGCCTGTTTTCCTGTTCTAGGTTGAATGTCGAGAAAATCATGAAGCAGTATATTTTCCTGTAACAAAAAAGCAGAAAATTTGTTCATGAACCATAATCAACAGATGCATAAGTAAATGAAAGTTTGACAATATATCTTGGAGAAGTTAGACTACAAACTCTGCAACAATGTATACCTGTGCATGCTTGATAAATCCACCTCCCAGAAAATGCTTAAGAAACATCACCTGTTAAGAGATTTTGAGAAATCTAGATGAATTGGTACTTATAAACCCCAAAAATCTATCTTCACAAGAGTCCACAAAGGTGTTACCTGAACCCTTTGAGACCATGTTGATACCTTCAGCTGATTGCGACCAATCTTTACAGTAGTCTCTGGACAAGAACCACCCTGTATTCATGCTGGTGTTAGATCATCATAATGGATTAAATGCACTTAGAGAAAGAGCATATCGAAGGAAAATCAGTACCTTAAGAAAACTTGAAAAATCACGAAATAAAGCCCAACGGCTTTTAATAAGAACCCCCTCTACCAAACCTTGATCTCCTGCTTCAATGGATAGGTTCTTCACTTGTTCTATGATTGTTTCCTTTAATCCTTCTACGGATGCATATTTTTCATTTTCACTATAGAATTTATCTACACTTCCAAGCTCAAAATAAGAGCCAATGCTTCACCAGCTGCGATGTGCACAGATATGCTATCACTTTCTAATTCATTTGTTAGATGACAAATTGACCTGCATTAATATGAAAACATGAAAGGGGGGGGGGGGGGGGGGGGGGGGGGGGAGTCATTTAAGCACTTTACAGTTTACACAAACAGAACATGCATAAACAGAAAAGAATGCTCACCTTTTCCAGAATTTGGAACTAACGTTCCAGCCCTGCATGGTTGCTAGAAGGAATGACCAAGCAGATAATGCCGCTTTAAATAAGCTGGGGAGTAGGCCTACTGGCTACTACCTGAGAAATAAATAAACATATAATACCTATTATTCATCGTGGAGACAAATTCTACAACACAACTGTTGGTATTTGTAGAGCCGATTGGTACTGGTTAGAGAAATATATATTAATCAATGCACACATCAGGCATTGAACCAAGGCTTTTCTTAAGTCTTTTCTAATTGGCTAAGTAATATTCGAACAGAAGTTATTTTGGGACACAACTGCCGATAACTAATTGACAGAGTGCAAGGCTGTGATAATTGGGTGACAAATCGTACATCATTATAAATCCACATGCTAAAAAAGATAATATTAATTCTAGAAAGCAAAGAGTATGTGCACATACTGAGGAACCGGGATTTGGATGAACAAACTTCCAGATAAGTTGCATCGATCTTTCTGTGTCGTCAACACCGCTTCCTCCAAACAAAAGTTACAATGGCCAAACAATCCAATAACTACTAGGGAACATCCAGAATACACACAACAGTAGTGTGAAAAAAAAACAATATCAGCAATAAAATAATTTGTTTGAAGTTAATAAAGTAAGAATCCGATTGCTTTTCAATGCTATACTCACAGACGATATTGACCACTGGTTCAACGCCAGATTGAAGGGCTTGAGATTAGCGGAGAAAATGATTCTTCTAGAATTTCATGTGCCAAATCATCCTCCCGGCCAGCAGAGATAGATAATAGTCCTGTAACCGAGATAGAAAAACAGTTGATAACCCTAACATTAAAAAAAAAATAAAAATGGAGAAGAATGTATTTCTGAGGGAGGTTGAAGATTGACCAATAACGTTAGATGCTAAACAAATTTCTTTCTTTGATCCTTTCTTGATGGAGTTGAGGCACATATATAATAAAGTGATAGCTCTGCAAGAAATCATGCAAAGACATTAACAATGGAAAAATGATGTAGAGAGTGCATAGATATACTAGCAGAATGACATGATGCCCTCCGAGCCACCAATAAACAGGAAAAGTAAGGAAAGCTACTGAATACAAATTCAAATGCCCATCTACAATAGTAAGTGAGATGTGCTGTTTCAGAATCAAACTTACTCGCACAATAATGACTTCATCGATGCAATGATCGAAGGGTCTTCCCAGAAGGTAATGATCCGATCTTAGGATTTCCATGATTTTTTATACCAAACAATGAATGAAATAAATCATATTCACATATTCTGGTATAATTATGTAATAGTCTGAAATGAATAATAATCGACAACCATGTTTATTTTAAAAGAATAGATTAAACATTTGTGAGTAACGGACAAAAACAGCTTCATATGCAAAATAATACACAGGTAATATGCACCATACGCAAAATAAATGCAAAATAGTTAGACTAAAGAATACAAAAAGAGATGAGTGGAAAAGAAAATATTCTAAAAACGAAGTACAATAACTTACTTGTCTTTTACAAATTTATGCTGTAAAGTGTTAGCTAGTATATCAGCAATCACTGCTAGAGCCTTTTCCCTGGCGGATCCTCTGCATACAGAAAAATATTCAAATTCAGCTATAACACGAGTTTTATTAGAAGAAATTCCATAATTAACACTATAAAATTCAGCCAGGTCAAAGAAACCAATCTGTCATGGTCGTGCATGATGATTCAATATTTCAAAAGTTAAAAACATGGGCGCAATTACGTCTTCCATTGAGTTTGGATGGTTGTGCGCGCTTGGGTGATTTGGACCTTCATGCCAGCTTTGAGGTTGAAGATAAAGGTGTAGATGGTAATGGCTTGATGCAGGTCATGCCTTCCAGGTTGTTGGAAGGGCATCTATGATTTTGTTTTTGTATTATTAGTTATATTGAAATAGGACCTCTTTAGTAACAGTCCAATTACGATATTGGTTTTCCATTACGTTTAGGGTATCTTTCAGTTTTATTGTCAATTTATTTGCTTTCAATTCCATTTTATTAGGGCTTGAAAATGCACTTTATACGGAATTAAATATTTTCACTTGTTAAATTTTTTGATAATTGATTGAATTATTTGACAAGTGTGGTCTTTTGGAGAATTTTATGTTTTAGTGTGTTTTTCAGGTAACCCTCAAAGATATAATCTAGGAGCGATCCACAACTTCTAGACCAACCCAAGACAGCCTCAAGCAAGCCCACGTATGCAATGAGCCCAAAACGCGCAACATGGGGTGTGCTGGCCTGTGCGCGCTGGCCCATGGGACGAAACCCTAGGCTTTCATTATGTTCTCTTTAGGGTTTCGTTATGTTCCTTATGGCCGCCTCTTCTCCCTAAGGTTGCCTCATCTTTCCATGTTTATATAAACATTTTTTTAGACGAGATTAAACACACAATTTTCGTTAGATTTTTTGGAGATGTATTGTCGGCTAGGCTAATTTTTCAAGTATGGTGAAGAAATTAACTTATAGATGCAGCTGGTTTGATTTGTATTTGATTCAGTTTTCATGCTTTCACGATGAACAATGATATTTACAATTAGAATATAGTAGTGCGTTAAAGATTATTTTTCGATTATGTTGTTTACGATGTGAAACACATAATTGAGTTACTATGACTGAATCAATACAAGTTGAAGCGATGAAATCTAGGAGGGATTCTTGGACCCTTGTGAGTTTTCGTTCTTGATTTTCGTTCACCTAAATTCAATTGTTTATTTTCTCAAGTTTTCTTAGTTTTAGTTCCTTGTTTTGTTAGTATTACTTTGAACCTATTTTACCGATCGCTTTCCTCGTGGGATCCACACCCCATTCTCTACTACATTGACGGTGCAAAAATTTGATTACACCCAAACAACACATGTGTAAATGCATAAACTACAACCTGATTGGCTGAGTACTTAATGCATTGGTGTAAAGTAGAAACTGCCGCTTCCATCTGATGGAGCCAAAGTCTTCCCAAGATGATGTTGTAGGTGGATGGAGCATCAACCACCATGAACTCCTGTAAAAAGGACTTTCTGTAGTTGTGGCTCTTCCGCCACCACCGTTAGTTTGATCTTCTCGATAGGGAAACACTTCTCTCCGCTAAACCCAATCATGGGTGACTGGCGGGAGTTAAGCCCTTCTCTTTGAGCTGCATGCTGCGGAACGAGATGAGGAATAAGACATTCAGAGAGTTCCCTGTGTCTACCATAGACCTCTTCATTTCCCACTTCGCTATGTGAACTGAGATGACCAGGGCATCATTGTGAGAGTGGATGCTTTGAAGGTCCTTATCCGTGAATGTTAGCGGTGAGATCGGGTTCTGAACACGTGCGTATTGCACTAGTAAGTCCACATAGGTGGGCTGAGTCTGCATCTCGTGGAACGTCCTTTTTCAAGACCAGTTGGATTGCTCACCTTCCGAGCTTACCCCGTGAAGGAGATATATGATGTTAGGCGCTTTGTCCTCTATCTCTTAAACGATATCTTCTTTTTCCTTCGCCCGGTCTGTCTTTTCTCCGGACTCGGGAATTCTTTGAGCTTCCCCTTCTTGATCCAGTACTCAATCTCATTTCTGAGACTCATACAGTTCTCAGTGTTGTGGTCGTTGTCCTTGCAGAAGAAGCAGTACTTGACGTTGTTCTGCCTAAAAGGATCTCCCCATTGTTTGGTGGACCACTTCACTTTTTCCCAATTCTTAATGGTGTTGAGAACGTCGAACAAGCTGGAGTTGAAGGGAGTGAAGGATTTGGACTCGATGAAGTTGGAGGCTTTATCTTGCCTTGTGCGGTCAGAGTCGGGCTTGTTGTCATTCCGCTTCCTTTTATTTATGTGGTCGTCCTCCTGCTTCTTTGCCTCTTTTTATCTCTAGGACCAGGGGAATGCTTTTTATCAGCTTCTCCCTCTTTTTTGGCGGTCAGCATCTTCTTGAGAGTGATGTATTTCTGGACGCTCTTCAGCAAGCCTGTCGTGTCAGTCGGAAGCTCCAGAGTAAGGAAGTTATAGAATTGGCCTTTCCTCAGACTGAGGTAAAGGTCGTGTCACTGACTCATTACAGCCGTCGATGAGAGTTAACTCGTTATTGAAGCGGGTGACATATTTTCTTAGTGTCTCGTTTGGCTTTTGTTTGAAGTTGAACAGGTAATGCGTGCCCTTCCTGATCTGTTGGCTGCCGACAAAGCGAGAACGTTGGCCAGCGTCCTAAACGAGTCAATGAAAGGAGATTGTGAAACTAGGTCAACGTTGCTTTTTTATGTTGGTGGGGAATGTCTGACACATTAGTGTTTCAGATTCTTTTTTTAGCGCCATCACATGGTGCTAATGGCGTAAGTGGTCAGACGAGTCTGTTGTCCCGTCATGATATGATCCATGAACGAGGGAAATGTGAGGTTGTACAGCACGCTCGGATTGGTGGCCTAAAGCCGGAGGGTATTCTGCAAGGCGGGATTTTCGGCCTTAGACGTCGGGTCTCCATAGGCCGCTCCACCGCCCTTGGTCCACTGAGAGCTAACGGGGCATAGTGGCTCTCTTGAACGCGCTCTCTGGTGTCCTCTGAGGACATGGCTCTTTGCGGCTCCCTGTCTCCTTCCATGGGTGGAGGGTTTCATTGAGTGAGTATCTCCATCGCTTTGTTGCATTTGGACTTACAGTCAATCCACCCTAGAATCTGTTGCGACTGTTGTCGGTATGGGAGGTCGGGGTTGTTCATCCGCAGGCCCAGCACCGCAAAGACTGGCGGTGCTACGCCGATTCGAGGGCTTGACGATTCTTCCATTATTACAAGATCTCGTGGTTACCATTTTTAATGAATGGTGTTATCACTGTTTTCTTAAATACTTTGTCGTTCCCCATGGGTAACGCTACACTGATAGTGTCAAATCATGTTCTCCTTGACCTTGACCTGCACAGGGAACACACGTGAGCCAAATACCACCGTTGTGGTGGCTGATGACACTCCGATGCTTAAGTCAGAAAAGGCTTGAGAAATGTGTAATGTTATAAATTGGGTTTTGTAGCGTATATTTGTTCATCAACTCTGTGTCCTATTTATCATGCGAGAATTCTTGTTCAGCTATGCCTTTGGTGGCACAGTTTAGGGAAAGATATCTTGCTAGAGATCATTTTCTTGTTAGAAATCGTTCATGTATGAGAGTTTTCATACACGACTTATACTCAAATATCTGCGGGGGGTTCTTCTCTTGTAGAGTGTTGTCCATATAGAAGAGTTTCCTTGCACGATTTATACTCTGGTATTTACTTCCTGATAGGGGTCAATGTATTGCTAACCTGCCTGTCTTAGGTCGATCCCCTAAATACTTGCCTTATTAGGTTTTACAGGTATTGGGCTTAACCATGTGACTTATAGGCTTAATAGGGCGCTGCTGATTGGGTCCAACCTCCTGGACCTTGCCCTAGTGGGCTTGGAGCAATATGGGCTTCGCTAGATTATCATTCATCTAGACCTGCTTCATTTTGTTAGCGAGATCATCGCGACATGTGTACGATGCGGATTACTGAACGGTTTGATGTATCATCACTTATAATACAACCATCAAAGTAACTTCTTCCACCATGAAGGACTCTCTGATCAGGGAGGCATCCAAGGATCTTGAATCTTAGCTTGGGAAAAACACTTATTGCAATTGCCAAAGCCATAAACAGTGCTATTTCCAGTACCATTAACAATGCTAGCAAAGTTTCGAGAAGCAACTTAATGGGAAAATTTGTCTAGATTTGCTATGAAGTTGGCAACAAAGTGTGTTTGATCAATTGAGGTATTAGTTCTGTTGCTGCACACAAGTGCTGCAAGGGTTGTTCTTGCGTCTAAACACGGGAAGTGGGGAAGAACAACAACATCAAAAGAAGAACAAGGCTGCCAACAAGAGATCGAACTAAATTGCAGCTCATCACTTGGTTTTGGTAGGATGGAAAAGATAACAAAACTAAATATATTACATATAATTATATATATACAGTAGCACTAACAATCCAGGCTATCGCATTACTCAATGATACACATAAAAAACTATAACCCACACCTATGTATGAAATATTAGCCCTAACTACAAATTTGAGTATTTTATTGATCATGAATCATCACTATAAGCAAAATATAACAGCATTGAATTGAGAAGACACATACTTCTTGTTGAAAAGAGCATTGAGGCAATCCTCCAACGTGCGCGAATTTCTACGATGCTTAGGTAATTCTTCATCTCCTGAATTTTTAGCCATTGCTGAATCTTTCGTAGCCCTCATGGTTTCTAAAAACAAACAAGTAAAATAAGTAATTCAATCCATCACTAACCATATAGTCAACTATCAAACAATTGAAACCCCACACTGTAAAGCAACACAAAAAACAATAAAATCAACAAGAACAATGAGAATTCTCACTAATTTTCACGAAATATCTCTAATTCAGCTAGTGGGTAATCAGTTAAATCGAATTACAAAAGCAAATAAGAAGTACCTTAGCTCGATTGATTGATTTCTGCTGCAAAAACTGGAGTTAAAAAAGATTGAAATAGAAAGTGACTTGGTTTCCTTCTCCTACCTGGGAGAGGTGGAAACCAAGCTCATGTTTACGTTTGAAGGGAACCTGACGTCAAGCCCTTCTTTTTTAACTTAGTGAATTCTAAATTGAGCAGTTCTAAATTACATAATTTTTCTTAACTTCGTAATTATGTAAAATATTTCTAAAATGAATAAATAAATCTAATAAATCTCTGATACCTCGCAACGCATTATGCAAACATACAATTTTTTTTCTTCTGTTATGCGCGTTTTTTGTAAAATGATTATAACTTGTTCATTTCAAAATATTTTTAAGTGATTCAAGTTGTTTTTATTAGATAACTGAGAGTACAACAACTTTTATGTTTTGATCAACTTGAAAATCGATCTCGATCGAGCACATAAGTTGGCCGAAAGTTAGGAATACTATCCCGTTTCCATTTTTCGGACAGATTTGCACGACTTTAGTAAAATGACTATAACTTACTTATTTCAAAAGATTTTCAATTGATTCAAGTTATGTTTATTAGATAACTCATAGTATTACAATTTTCATGTGTTTATGAACTTGAGAATCAGTCTCAATTGAAGATTTAAATTGGTTTGAAAGTTACCTTGTTTTTCATTTTGAGTTTGGGTTTGTCTGTTATGTTAAGTTACACATATTTAATGAGTTTGGGTTTAAGGGTTTCAACTTTAAGGGAATTTTGAGAGTTTTCAAGGGAAATAAAGGAGATTTGAGTGTGGAGAGAGATTTGGAATAGATTTGCAAGAGATTTCGAATGGGAGAGGGACGAACCATTGTTGATTTGAATGGTGAGGGGAAAAAAATGAATGTTTTTGTTGTATAGGTGGTGTGAAAAAGTTTGGTGGTGTGAGAAAGAAGAAATGGTGATGCTCCCTTCATAAAATTGTTCATCTGTCTAATTTGAGTAAGTCTAGCTAGCTATGTTTGTTGGTCATTTTTAGCTAAGTTTGGTTTTCTTTTATTCATTTTAACCCCATCATTTTAAACACAACCACAACACATCACTTATGGAAATGGTAGAATTGTAAAAAGTCTAGCTAGCCATATTTTTCTCTCCATTCTCACCAACTTTATTCCACCTTTAGTCTCATTTATTGGTCATCTATAAATCAAGTAGTAGTGGTTACAATTATGTTATCGCTGTTAGCATGGTTCAAATCAGGGGCGGATTTACCCTTTGGCTAAGGGGGTCAGTTACCCCTCTTATATTTTTGAAAAATCTCACTAAATTACTCAATTTTTTTTATATTACCCTCCATTTTAAAAGTTTAGGTTGCTCCATTTTGTATACAATCTTGGCTCCTGACTCCACTAAAAATTATATTATGGATTATTTTAAAAGTTTAGGTTCCATTTTTATACAAAACTCTGCTACCAATATGTTCTTGTTTTAGGTTACGATATAGCCAGCTACTATGAAGTTGAGCGAATTGGAAGTGAAAGAGGAATGAGATGAGAGGCAGAGTTGATAGATTATAAAGTGAGATAGGGTTTGTAAAGGAGAAAAAATATAAAATAAGGAGAAGGAGAAGAGGAGAGAGTGACAGGGTTGGTGAGGGTGGGTTTGCTAGGAGTTAAAAAAGAAAAAAAAATCTTGGTTCGGAAAACCACGTTCAGGGGTAAGTTGATATTTTCAAACTTTTTTCTACCCCTTGTCAGCAATCCTGGCTCTGCCCCTGATTCAATATATACTACGCAGCTGTGACAATTTCTTAAATTTCACATTATCCAAGTGTATATTAGTGATATGAAACGAGACTAAATGCCCAAAGATATAAAACACATGAAGTAAAAAAAAAAAAAAAAAAAAAAAAAGGAGAGTACATGTGTGCCACAAGGAATAAGCGAGGTGCAAGTAAAATTAGTCCTTCCACCACTGCCCTCATTTTGAATTCTGTGAGTACACGTGAGTGACTGAAGAACATATTCAAAAAATTCAATTCGCGCTATTTCTCTCTGCAAAACCCTAGAAATCAAATCCCCTGTAACAAAACACTCAAATCAAATCAAATCGATCCTTCCAAAATGGAGAAGAGACTTCGATCATCCCTCGAAACCTCCGCAGAAGAGTTTCTCTCCACCGCAACGAAACTCGGCTTCAAGTCCTCAAAACCCTCTTTGAAAACCCTAATTTGGCGAATCACTCCGACTTCCAAACTCTCGTCCTCTCTCCCTCTCGCTCTCCACCAATCCATCACTCGATCCGTCGAAACCTTTAAGAATTCGAATTGCAAGAATGTCGGTGGCTGTGGATCTACTTCTACTTCGCCTCCAACGAAGCGGGTTAGAAGATCAGCGAGACATCAAAAGAATGTTCAAGAATCGAGTAAAGAAGAGGAATCTGGTTCAAGAAAGAAGGCTTTGATTCTTGAGAATCTTCAGATCTACACTCATGTGGCGTTCCTTTGCGTTTCGCATCCGAAGGAGCCGTTTTCGCCAGCTGACCTGTTGCCTTCAGTGGAAGCTTTGCACGAAAGTTTGATTCTGTTTGGTTCGGACTCGAATTTGATGTCGGAGATTGCGAATGTGTGTGAGCAGTGGTGGAAGTTGCAATTGCCTTGGAGAGAAACCCTAATTTCTCAGTCTTTACCGTATTTGGTATCTAGGTCTTTGACATTGAAGAAGAAGGTTGATGTCCATAGGGTTTATGCGCTCCGTGAAGCGTTTGCGGAGTTTGATTTTGATGATGAGAGTAGTGAGGATTTGAAGCTTTTGCTTCTTAGGTGCGTCATTTCCCCTTTGTACTTGAAGACGGAGGAAGGGAGGCGTTTTGTGGCGTCTTTGTTTGGATTGAATATGCAGCTTTTGAAGGAGGCTTTGGGGTTAATTTGGTCTCAAATTCCGTTTGGGAGGAAGTCGATGTTGGAGGCGTATGCAGATATTCTTTTCCGGGCTGGGAAAGTTGCAGAGGGCTCGTTCAAGGATCAGATTGAGAATCGATTCCTTCAGGATTTAATTGATGGAGCAATTCACGCAGGATCTTCATCGCTTGCTGCATCTATAAGGCGAGTTCTAGGGGGGTTTATCAGTCAAAGGACCACTAGTGGTGTTGAGAAACTTCTTTTTCGCCTCACTGAGCCTATTATATTCCGGTCACTGCAGGTAATTTGAATTTGTTTGGGCAAATTAAGATGTATTTGCTATGCTTTTTGTATTTCGAATTATATTATTTTGCTTGTCTGTTGACTTGTTTGTTTGTGGTTTAGAAAACATGTTTTTGGTTTTTATTTGTGAAAGTTCTGTGTGTTAGTTCCATATCATCATGTGTTGTTTGAAGGCAGCACGCTGTGAGTAGATTTGCTTGGGTTGCTTATAGTTCAATAGACCCATTACCATCAAGGATATGATTTTGTTTTTCGAGTTAATTTCGGTCCCTTGATTTTAAAAAATATTTCGTGAAATGTTTCGTTTGTGTAGAAAAAAACGCAAAAACTGCGGTTGTAATTTCAAATATAGCAATATAAGTTTATGCATTTTTAACTCTTAAATAATATATAAAAAATCTCACTCGACTCATATTGTTATGCATATTACATAAGAATCACTCACATAAATTTTTGATACTAAAATAACATTATCGCTGTTTAAAATCTACGGAGATTGACATATTTTGAGAAATCACATTCCTTGCTTACCATGCACAGGTAGCAACACTTTCTTGCCTATATTACCGTGTTGTAATGGTTGTAAAGTCAATTTAGAATCACACAGTTTCATTTCCAAATATATATGTGCAGTTTGCGTACACTATTTATTGATGTGTCTCTATGTATGCATGTTGATTTGTAACAAGAAGTGCTTATAGCATACTTACTTAGAGTCTGAGTTCTTAAACTAATCAGAAATCGTATTTGCCAATCTGACTTTTCTCTTGGCAGGTTGCAAATTCTAATGTTAGACAAAATGCTTTGCATCTGCTCTTGGACGTGTTCCCTCTCGAAGATCCAGCCTCCACAAAAGAAGATAAAGACATCTTGCTTGAAAAACAATTCTTTTTATTGGAGAAATTATTCCAAGATGAATGCCCCTGATATAAGAGTTACTGCTGTTGAAGGTTCTTGTCGTATTCTTAATCTATTTTGGGAAATTATCCCTACCCTGACCATTACAAAGACAATCAAAAAAATCTTTGATTACACATCGTATGATGCAAGCAGTGAGGTCAGAGTTTCAACCTTGAATGGGATCATATATTTGCTTGGAAATCCTCAATCTCATGAAGTTTTAAAAGTGCTTCTACCAAGGTTGCGACACCTTTTCCGGGATTCTGTTATTTCAGTCCGAGTGGCTGCTGTGAACCTCCTCCTTGCTGTAAGGGATATCCGGGGCTTTGAGTTCCATAAGGTAGTTGATGATCTTTGAAACTTGGATGTTGTTATTTGAAATTTAGCCATGGAGCATTCACCATAGCTTCACAGAACTAGCTTTTACATGTAGAAGCAATGACCAATCTCAATGTCTATGATTTTGTTAATTTATTATCCTTTTCATATGATTGTTCATTGGCTTTACTGATAGGTAGTTGGCCTGGAAGCAGTATTGTCCTCGCTTGCAAATGATCAACCACTGATTGCTAAAAAAATAACAAGTTTAGTGATACCATCATTCTTTCCTTCGAAAGTAGATTCAAAAGAGGCATGCAAGAGGTGTATCACACTTATAAAAACGTCACCCATGGCTGGAGCGAGGTTTTGTGAGTTCGCTTCAGCCGAAGGTTCATCTCCAAAATCCCTCATGGAGCTTGTTAGAGCAGTGCTTGATTGTTTAGCCATGTCTAATGATCTGAATTCAGATCAGATTGAGGGTTTCCTGGTTGCCTCTCTCAATCTTTGCAGCAGCCTGGTGAGTGAGGCATGTTACCAGACCGAGATCGCTAAATTATTTTCTTGTGAAAGAATGAAGCAACTGTTCACTGCAGCACGTACTGAGGGTGCCCAAACAGCAGTATTCAACATTGCTTCCATCGTCTCTCCAGATAATGTTACTGATCTTGTTAAAGAATGCATGGATTTAATTAATGACTGTGGGGGTTTATCTGACAATGAGAAAAAGCAAGCACGGGTTAGGTCAGCTCACAGGTTAATGATATCTATTGGTAGGTTTGATGAGATGTTTGGAGCCATAACAGATCTTTTGCAAGTTACTGCAACGGGGTGCCATGTCAAATTCGTTGAACAACTGTCAAAGCAGAGTATTCAAACTGCCAAGCAGGAGAAAGCTAAGTTGTCAACAAGATTCTCGGCGAAATCAAAAAAAGAAAAAAAATCAAACAGTTATGGCAACATGGACAATTTTCGGCAAAACTATATTGCTGCTACTGGTGCAGCATGGCAGATTAAAGATTTGCTTACATCTACAAACAGTCGAGATAATATACTGAAGTCTTCAAAATTAGAAAGGGTATTCTCAGCTTTGAAGGTCGTGTCTGAAGTCAGCATTAAACATTGCATGTGTTATGAATACTTGGATACTTTACCTGTTTTAGCATACACCTCTCTTGCTTTGCACATGACGCTTCAACATGTTGACTTAATTGGGATGAATAATCTCAACAACAATAGTGATGGCTTGGATTCCACTGGAACATCATTGGATGTAAGTGATCTAGTGTCATGTTTTAACTCTCAAGTTTTTGCATGAAATGCACATAATTTAGCATGGTTTCAAATTTCAATACAGATGAACCCATGCTTTATATTATTTGTTACTTGCACAATTTAAGATGACATCATGACACTTCGGCTTCTGTGAAATATCATATGAAGTATAAACAACCTTTATGCAATTTGGTATTTGACATTGGCATGTTGCATACATCTAGCTTTATTAATCGTACATGAAAAAGCAGCTTGAGATAATTTGAGGATATAAACACTACTACGCATGAATTATTGGAGTTCTATATGCATGTTCAATAGTTTATATTTTGTTTCTAAACCTGCTATTTAAGTAGATATAAAAAAAATCTTCCAAAACCATGATTACAGTACTTTGTTACTCATATAGAGCCTAAATGTTGTCCCAAACTTTATTCCACCCCAATGCAAAATCATATTGCCTTTGTCTTGACTAAATCAAGCTATTAGCACTAAATGTTTTTACATAGAAATGCACCTTCTTCAAGGCAGTCATTTAAAATGTAGCATTCATAACTTTAAGGTTACAATATTATTTTTGTTGGTCATTGGCTTGTCTGCTGACCGAATGCATGAAATCCTTTCAATAATGGAATTATTCTTCACATGTTTCTGTTAACCTCTGTGATGTTTGCATGTTTGTTCAGATATTTAACTGAATAGTTTTCATGACTTTCCTTATCAGGGGAATGTGCTGGACGGTTCATTGAACCATCTGTTTGGTTGTTCGATGAAGTTGTTTTCATTAATAAATTCTGTAAGGTTCAGCAAATTATCTTCCAGATCTAAGCAGGATATGGGGAAAATGGCACAGGACTCCAAACAAAGCCAAGCTCAGTCAGATGTCTGTTGTCCAGATGATGATGGTAAGAACATCCCCATATGTTAGCACATGCACTAAAACGAGAACCTTCATCGACGATCTAACTGTTTTGCTGTACTTTGTTAAAACCAAGAGGATTTCAGTGACACAAATGGGCCTCTGGATATTCATCTGGCTGCTTTGTCGTATTTTGTTGAAAACACGAGCATTTTAGTGAAATAAAAGGACCTCTTGTCAAGGCCCTAAGCTAATGGGTCATTCTTCAATTGAGTATGATTCAACCTGTTGATACTGTAGAGTGGCGAAGGAGAGAGTTCAGTAGCAAGTCAAGATTAGGTTTATAAAAAGTAAAGGATGTTCTACAACGATTGAAATCCTATTTTGTCACCAGACTATGTTAACCATATTAGCAACCTATCATCAGTCTTGTATCACAGAGCATATTACTTGTTACGTTTTTTTTTTTCACTTCAATTCTCTTCAAAATTGAACTGACTGTTTCTTCCTTGAATATTTTTGTAGGATCTACTTTCCCCGATGGAAGAAGAGTATTCAGTATGATGAAAGTGGTAACTGCAGTTCTTAAGTTGCTTGTTGATGCGACTATAGTAAGCAGCAATGCTCACACTCAGCTGAAGTGTCTACAGTTTGCATCAGCATATGTCAGAGTCATCATTTTGACTCTGAAGGGACACTCGAAAGACCTGTTGCAGCTCAAAGAAGGGGATTTGAAAGAGATGCTTATTTTTTTTAAGAGCTCCTTTACGTATGCAACCAAGTTACTCAATGTAGTCCTTAAAAATACTGATGATTCATCTCCTGCACTACCAGAAGCTTATGATCTATCCAACAATCTGCTCAATCTAGTCATGTCTATTGAATCATACTTAGGCTCTAAGAATGCAAGTACTCTTGTTCCTGCAGTAAAACCATGGCTATCCGATCTGGTCCTGGCATTAGGCTATTGGCACATCTTGATCAAAGGCCCAAATGAGACCTCTCACCAAACGCCAAGCAGTCGATGTAAACCGTGCTTACTTCCATGGCTCAGAGTTTTGGGGAAGATGGAGCTTTGCAAAATTAGTGAAGCTAATGATGATGAGGAGTCTGAAAATATTACTGTATCAAACAGATTTCCCATTTTTAAGAAATTTATGGAAAAGTTGGTTCAGAGTTTAAGAAAGAACCTCAAGGTACTGGACTCGGTTGGAGTTATTTTCTTTACTCATTTGACATTTTTGTTGGAAAGGAAAGAATATGGGGTGGTCTTGGGAGTGGTTCATTTTGTGTGCGGAAAATTGGTCCAACAAGAACATGGAGAGTGGCATGAGCTTCCAGACATGTTGGCTTCATTGCAAGAGCTGTACCCTTGTTTAGAGAAAGGTATTGAAAACTCGAGCATCAATGATGATGGAAGACAAATGTTAGAGAGTGCAAAGAACTTGCTTGAACCAATTTGGATGAATTACATATCCGAAGATGGGGGAGGATTCATGAGGGAAGAAGAATAGCAGGTGCATAGTGTATCTGCAAATGAGTTGTTTATTTTAGTTATAATTCAAGTGAATAGACCTTACTGTATAGCCAATTAGCCATGGAACAATGTTTCTTCTGGGAAACCTCAACTTTGTTCGATCGTCTAAAGACATGCTGTGGAATCTTCAACCATCACCTTGTTCTGATTGTGGGCAGCTTTTCGAAAGGATTTCCCTGAAGTACATTTCCCTGAAGTACAGTTTAGTGAGGTAAACTCATGTTTTGTCTGAGTAACTGTGTATGCAGGTCTTAACTGTCTATCAATCTTAATGTTTATGATTTGTAAGTGCACCTGTTAGTAGTGCTTCGAATGGTCAATGTTTATGGAGTAAAGAAACTGCTTTCATAGTTGATATTACATTTTCGGAATTTGGCGTGCATAATGAAGTCTGTATTGGCATTTTAGTTATTTGGGTAAATTTGATGTTGGTCTCTTGTATTAATAGGTTAAAGACTTTAATCCCTTTTATAAATTTAATTTGAGCTTGCTCCTAACCGTCAGTTGATCATCTAGTCAACCGTTATCTTCTACGTATTTTTCTTGCATGATGTAAAAAAAAAAATATCTAAATTGCCTTCATTTGAAGGTGGGGGATAGAAGGGGTAATCCAACCCTTTCTCAAACAAGGGTAATCTAGGTATTATTTTCACGTTATGAAAGTCATGTACATAAGATTGGTTGATTGAATGGTCGACTAACGGCAAAGGAGCAAACTCAAGTTAAATTTATAAAAGGGACTAAAATCATTTACCCTAATAGTTGAAGGGACCAATGTCTGTAACCACTAAAAATTTGGTAAAGGTTGCTAATAATTATAGAAGGGTTTGAAACTTGCTAATTGTTAGCGAAAACAGAAACATAAACTTTCCTACCGTTAGCTTCTTGTTTCTAGTCAAGATTGGATGATGCGTTTTAAATTTGTTGCTTTTAAGCCTCACATTTTTCATTGATATTATAGTACCAGTCTTTAAATTTTTTATCGAAGTAATTGATTCATTGCACTGATTGTTTAAACGAGGTGGTGAACGGTTCACCCCCCGCCATCTCGTTTACCTCGCCCTTTCCCTCGACGCATAGAATAACTCTTATGTGTAGGGAAATTCTAAATGTCGAGGGAAAGAGCGAGGAAACCAGCGAGGTAAACGAGGTGGCGGGGGTGAATCGTTCACTCCCTCGAGATGTTTTACGCGCGCGCATCTCGAGGGGGTGAACGGTTCACCCCCGCCACCTCGTTTACCTCGCTGGTTTCCTCGCCCTTTCCCTCGACGCATAGAATAACTCTTATGTGTAGGGAAATTCTAAATGTCGAGGGAAAGAGCGAGGAAACCAGCGAGGTAAACGAGGTGGCGGGGGGTGAATCGTTCACCCCCCTCGAGATGTTTTACGCGCGCGCATCTCGAGGGGGTGAACGGTTCACCCCCCGCCACCTCGTTTACCTCGCTGGTTTCCTCGCCCTTTCCCTCGACGCATAGAATAACTCTTATGTGTAGGGAAATTCTAAATGTCGAGGGAAAGAGCGAGGAAACCAGCGAGGTAAACGAGGTGGCGGGGGGTGAATCGTTCACCCCCCTCGAGATGTTTTACGCGCGCGCATCTCGAGGGGGTGAACGGTTCACCCCCCGCCACCTCGTTTACCTTGCTGGTTTCCTCGCCCTTTCCCTCGATGCATAGAATAACTCTTATGTGTAATACAAAACATATATTTTTCTTTAAGGGAGCATTACCTAAAATTATTTCTGTGAACTACCTCATTCAGAGATCATACCAACAAAACCGTAGATTGTCTTGAATTTCATTATCCATCTCATGAATGTATCAATTTCTTAGGGTTTGTTTGTTAGGTTTGTTTGTTTGCACAACATCCAATTTCATAAATAGGAGGGAATTGTGGGTAAATACTAAAGGACGCGAGAAATGAGGTTGAAGATGTCATTACAGTTCTCAATTCCGTGGGAATCATACTTTGGGTTGAAAACCAAATCGACAGTTCATTTTTTTCGCTCAAATTGAAAACCGAATTGACTATTATCAGTTTCAATTTTATTCAACCGAACATATCCAAAATTGAACCGACTGCCTAAAATGTTACTAAAACTGAATCGATTGACTAAATTAAATATATTATATTATATTTTCATATAATATATATTATATTTTATATCTATTATCGGTTTGGTTTTGTTGGTTAAAATCAGTTAAAAATCGAAAACTATACCAACCGTATCGGTTTCAAATTTTCCAAAACCGATCCTAGTCCGAACCAATCGGTTCGGTCTGTTTATTCGGTTTTTTTTGTTCAACCCTAGTCACATTCCTTTACTCCCTCTAAATAATAGTCCATTTGCATATTTTATGAGAATTTCATTTCTATATTCTGTGAAAAATATAGCATATCACACTTTGTAAAAGCCTTTGAGACAGGTTACTTTTCTATGTAAACTAACATACCCGTAATCGACATTCACAACAAAGCA
This sequence comes from Berberis thunbergii, assembly GCA_003290165.1. Taxonomy (NCBI): domain Eukaryota; kingdom Viridiplantae; phylum Streptophyta; class Magnoliopsida; order Ranunculales; family Berberidaceae; genus Berberis; species Berberis thunbergii. The sequence goes on along the minus strand of QNQO01001352.1, from coordinate 77,325 downwards.
CAATGATAACAACAATTAAAATTAACTAAGAGTGTTTTTTGATCATATTATCCTGCAGAGCATTTTCAAAACCTATCATTTAAAGAATCAAATGTTAATACATCATCAAGAAGATTAAAATAAAAGAAAAAACTTTCAAAATGTTCTCTTCCAAAAAAAAGGAATTCTCAAAATGTGGAACTAATCCCACTTGATATAGGGAACTGGAATATAACCTCCTTAATTCAAAACTAGGAAGTTCGTCGATGAAGTGCTTTCATTTCCCTATGTTAGAATCTCAGTGAAGGAGTTGAACCTACAAAAGAAGAAGAAGAAGAAGAAAGAAACCCTTACTAAAAGAAGCCACAAGCTGGCTTACTACGGAAATCCCCTCCGCACAAAAATTCCAAAAGCAGCTGATGTTTCAGCGGTTATATGTATCTTTACATAGATCCGACAGGAAACATCTTAATGAAAGCAGCAACTGGCATGCCCAGGAATCCGACCAAAATACTTAGGAACCACTGTGAACAAGTGAGTGGGGTGGTGTTGGCAAATGTACCAAGGAACTCGATGATTAGGATCTGAAATACGACAGTACATGTGAGCACAGCTACGAAGACATAATTGTCCAGTATGCCTTTAAAAACATTTATCTTCTCCATTTCTCTGGAGCTAATCTCATTAAAAACCTGCGTAAAATCATAAGTTTATAGTAAGTTAAAATAGGAAAACGATGAAACAAATCAAAGTAACCTTACGGAGAGCGTATTTACAGATATAATCAAGCAGTTAAGAGTTAACAGATGATCTACCTGACAAAAGACAAATGAGTTAAAGATCAATGTGTTCTGAATCCTATCAGCATTTAGACCTTCAAGATTGAACATTGACGCTGCTTGTTTTTGGAGGTACCACATAACAATAAACTGATAGAGCGACTGACCCAAGATATTTCTCCACATCACGTTCGTTAAAAAATTCCCTTTTCTTCCAACAGGCATTCTTTTCATTAATTCGTCGTTTGGAGGCTCAGTGGCCAGAGCAAGTGCCCCCAGTGTATCCATGATCATGTTAACCCATAAAAGTTGTACAGCAGTAAGAGGAGCATTTCCTGAAGTACGCGTTACCAGCCAAAGCAGAAAGATGTAACAAATATTAAGCCTTTTTAATGACAAGAAAAAAAAAGTAAGAGTAGTACGCTACCAATTACTACTGAAAGATGAGTCCTATGGATTTTTTTCTTTTACCTGTCAGACAAGCTGAGGTGAAATTAACAACCAGGGCAACCACATTGACAGTCAGTTGAAATTGTACAAATTTCTGAATGTTAATATATACTGAACGTCCCCATTTGGCCACAGTCACAATTGTTGAGAAATTGTCATCTAGAATTATGACGTCGGCGCTCTCTTTTGCCACCTAAAGAATCAAGAATAACTGTTTTTGTTAATAATAGCCAATATGAAGTTGCAAATAAGAAAGTGTCCAAGACATGGTAGGAAATAAAGGAACGAATGAGTTCACGATTTGAAATACTAACAGAACAAACTAAAAGTGTTAGTAGAAAAACATGAATCGTTTAGGGATGGATAGGACAAGTTTGAGAGTTGACCCTCTATATATCTTATCGTCATTCAAGTATCCTTTTTGAGATTTATCTTCTCTGATGTCGTGTTTTCACTTTTGGCCAACATTTCATGCCATGTATTTCTCTTGCTCAGTTTTCATAGGTAATCATCTATTGTTGGAAATACATGAAATCGAAAGGATTATCACCTCAGTTCCAGCAATGCCCATTGCAAGTCCGATGTCTGCTTCATGAAGAGCTGGAGCATCATTAGTACCGTCACCAGTCACTGCAACAACTTCCCCATACATGGTTTTCAAGTGTCTTACCAAAGTATGTTTATCTAGTGGTGAAGATCGAGCCATCACCTGAAGCAACAGAAATTATCATCGAAAAAAAAAAAAGATTATGTCAGCTGACAGGATTTTTCCCAGTAGCAAGTATGTTGTAGATAGAAGATAATGCCATTCATTAGGAAAACCCAACTTGTAATTTTGGAATGATTTCTTGCAATTCTTCCAAACTCTTTGCTCGAAACACAGGACCTTCAATGGCTATACCGTCATCAGTAAGGATACCACATTCTCTAGCAATTGCCTTTGCAGTGTTTATGTTGTCTCCTGTAACCATCCGCACGGTAATTCCAGCTGATCTACAGACTGCAACGGATTCCTTGACGCCTGGACGAAGAGGATCCTTGATACCCACAATCCCTATACAAGTGTACCCATTAAGTGGTATAGGATCGGCTTCAGAGAACTCTTTCTCTGTTTCCATATAACCAAGGCATAAAGTCCGAAGTGCTTCATGAGCAAAATTTTCAATTGTATCTTGGAGATATTTGATAGACTCTTCATCAAGTGGAACAACCTCACCTTTCGAGTTCACAAACTTTTCACAAGCACCTAAAATTATTTCCGAAGCACCTTTACAATGGGCTCGAAAACCTCCTTCAGGAAGCTCAAGCACTACACCCATTCTTTTCTTCTCAGAATTGAATGGCTCGACTTTTACAAGTTTAGATGCTTGACGTACAGTCGTAAATTCTCCACCAAGTGACAAGCCAAATTCCAGCAGAGCAGTCTCAGTTGGTGTTCCTAAAATTTCCGTTTTTCCATCTTTGTTAACGACAATCTCTCCCCCGGTGTTATTGAATATTGATTGAACAAGCATTTTCACAGTAGAATCCGGGATTTCTGAGAACAGGCTAGTAACATCGGAGGAGCTATTGATTTCCTTAATAGTCTCACACACGCAAACTTTCACAACAGCCATGTGGTTTGTAGTCAGTGTTCCAGTTTTGTCGCTGCAGATGCTCGTGGCAGACCCCATAGTTTCACAAGCAGCAAGATGGCGGACAAGTGCCTTATCATTCATCATCTTCTTCATGGCAAAGGCAAGGCTCAGAGTCACCGCCAATGGAAGCCCCTCAGGGACTGCAACCACAACAATAGTAACAGCGATGGCAAAATACTCTAGCATTTCTAATGCATCATCTCCATTCCAGCTCCAGTGAGTCCCTTCGTGAATCTTACGACTAAAGAGACTCTGTACCAAGACTGCAAAGGTCACTACCGCGAAAAATAGGCCTATCTGTCCAATGATAGTTGCTACTCCATTTAGTTTGACTTGCAACGGAGTCTCATCGTCTCCTCCTTCACTGAGAGTAGCTAATAACTTTCCCCATTGGGTTCTCATCCCCACAGTGGTCACCAGCATCTTGCAAGATCCATCCTGTACTTTGGTCCCCGACAACAGAAAAGGATTTTGAGCATTTACCATTACAGGTTCAGATTCTCCTGTTAAACTGGATTCATTGATTAGCAGAGAAAATCCGGTGATAAACAGACCATCTGCTGGGACTTGGTCTCCTATTGAAAGATGTACGACATCACCTGGGATCAGATCATATATTGAGATCTTCTGCCGGTATCCATTTCTTGTGACTTGAATACTGATCTTCTTCTTCTCCTTGTCCAAATCCTTGAACTGAAGAGATTGTCGGTAATCACTTGTAGCAGTAACAAATACAACCAACAGTATGCTTGCAACAATACCAAGACCGTCGTGTGCCCCCTTTGGCCATCCTTCCGTGATTATACCAACAGCCAGAGAGACAAACGCGCACACACCAAGTATCATTAGAGTCATGTCTTGAAGGGCTTCCCATACAAATACCCAGAAACTGCGCTGCTCACTCTCAGTAAATCTATTAATTCCGAATAGTTGTTGCCTGCAGCTGAATAGATCTCCAGTAGTGTTCAGACCATTCGCAGTTGATGTGGAGAGCTTATTTGCTATACCTTCTACTCCACCATGCACTTTCAACTTCTTTACATCATGGCCTTCAACAACACATCCCAACTCTTCGGCATCTATTTGAAACCCTGCAGATTTGACTTCCTCAGGTACGATATATTCACTGGATAATGTTATACCTGAGAACACCAAAAAAGAGTCAACACCGATGATCTGTAGTCACACATTCACTGAGTTTTATGAGATCAGAACCTCACCATGGATAAATTGAAGGGCAGCTTTTGAAACCAAAACTGCAACCCTCAACTTTTCCTACATAATATGATGCGAAACAAGTGTCATTTCCCATAAAATATAAATTGATCAACGTTCGAAACAAAAAAAAAAAAAACTATGTATAACAAAGTCTTCAATATAATTCTTTCCGCGCGGAATCAAAATGCAAACATAAATGCATTTGATCACATACATTGTTTATGTATTCATCCTTTCAATTGATATACAGAGCAAGGAATGTGATTTCTAGAAAAATGTCGGAATTTCATGAAATTTTTTTTTTGAGTTATCGAATTTTTTTTGAAACCATTAGGTTAATCTCAATTTTTGTATATTTAATCCGTTATAACCTTAGTTTAGTATTAAATTTTAAATCCAGGTCACTATAGAAATGCATACGATCATATAAAAAAAGCCAGTAGTACATTACAGAAAGAAATGAAGAAAACTAAAGATGAGAATGTGAAACCTGGTTGGTGCGACGCATGGCCTGAGCTTCATAACGTTTAGAGAGATTGGCAGTGAAGCGAAACCTACGCTTAGGATTCTTGACGAATCCACAGACCTTCCTCCATCTCTGAAGAGCTTCTTCGGAGGAGTTCTTTGCCATCACTCCTCCGAAGTGTTCATTCAGATACTTCTCCATCTTTGCTTCTTCTTCTTAGCTCTCCGAATCCAAAACTAGTTCTTTGTTTTTAAAAAAAAAAAAATACTTCGATTCACGAGTTTGGAACATATCAATGAAAGCAAAATGAATGTAAAAACTTGGATTTGGAGAAGAGATGAGAGAGAAATTTGATCCGAAATGTTAGTGAAGAAATGAAAGTGAGTGTAAGAGCGGAGTTTTTGCTCTTTGTTTCATTTTCCGATTCCCTTGGCTCCAAAAGGGCCAAGTCAAAACTTATATGGTTAGAGGTAATGTCCGTTTTCAGTTTTGTGCTCTGTGCTCTCTCACCTCAAATGTTAGGGTTGAAAATCAAATCCACGTTTCGGTTTTTCATCTAAATCGTGAATCGAACCGATTTTGGTCAGTTTCAAAATTTTCAAATCGAAATCGAACCAATCATTAATAAAACCGAACCGATTCCAATTTATGCAAACCATAACCAAACCAGCTAAAATTGAACTAAAACCGAATCGACTAATTTTTTTGAACATATTATATTATTTTTATATAAATATATATTATTTATTATATATATTCGGTCGGTTCAGTTTAGTTGGTTAAATAATATAGAAACCGAAAACCGAACCGAATTTAAACCAAATTAATCGGTTCGATCGGTTTTAATCGGTTTGATCGATTTTTTATTCAACCCTATCATATGCCACTGACAAGTTCAAACATAGACCTGTAATTCCATCCGTGACAGGCATACTACATCTTGGCAAATTGCACTTACTAAGTCTCTGAAATTTCACTCTCAAACAACATAATACAAAAAGTTCATTTAATACTGCATTTGTTTTTACTAATAATAATTATTAAAAAAAAACTAATAATAACTAATTGGATTGTTGTACACAAATTCAAAATGGATAAGATGTGTAATGAACTTTAGAATCAGCTGGACAATCTGGGGGGTCACTTGTTTACTTCAATATATAGAAGAAGAAGAAGAAATTCTGAGAATTTTGCGAGTCCATCTAACACAAACATATAAGTGGATTTCTTACTCCTATGACTAACATAAGGGAGGAAGCTCCATATTGAAGTTCAATAATTTGGTAGGGATGAGAGGCCTTATCACTTCCTCTGTCTAGTGGATTTCCGAGGGCTTGGTACATATTCTTCTTCCATGATTTTTAACGTAGCCACGTAAACTTTCCTTCCTTTTGTTTTGATCATTGATCAACTTAGGTTTGTAAATTTAATCAACAATGCAAGATGTGTATATGAACATGTATTTGAAACAAACCCTAAACTACAAACAAACATCTAGGAGACTAGGACTTGCATATACCTCTGAATCTAATTTTTTTTTTTTTTAAAAGTCCCTCTACGAGTAGTATAGAATTGCATACTGCCCTTGAGAAAATGCCATAACTAGGTTGTTGTGAACTGGTGGGAGCCTGTGGACGAGATCGTTCTTGTTTCTAAGGCTCATTTCTGATAGGTTGTGCAAATTTTTGTGAGGGAGCTTCATTACGTAATGGATATCGCTCTCTTTGAAATGGTGTTCTTGCATTAGTCTGCGGCTGGCATCCTTGAGCTTCATTATGGAATGGAATCTGATCTCTTGAAAATGGCGTGCTTGCATTGCTTTGTGGTTGATGGCCCTGAATCTGTGACTCGAGTGAAAAGTTACTGGCACTAGAACTTCTGTTAGTATCATTTCTACGATATATTTGTATCATCAGATCTTGAGGGTGATCCACTCTCAACTTGATCGAACTTGCTCATCATCATCAAACTGAAACAAAATTTTATATGCCTGACTAGTACAAATGCCTATTTCAGATATAAATGCATGAGGATTTGTCGTCAGAATGTGGCTGGGGACAATTGGGTGTTGCGGAATTAAAAGGCAAGAAGTTGATGTTGAGTGGTGGTTTGTGTAGTTATTGCATGAGCTATTTCAAATAGACTGGGTTTAAAGGGTGAGTTGACTGGCTGATTTATGGGAGGAGATGTTAAAGGGGAGAGAGCCCTATTGATTAATCTCATTGCTTTGGGAGTATTTTGGAAAACATTCACAAACTGCATGTACTTAACACAGTCATCTTCGGCTGTGTGACCAATAAGACCGCAACAGAAGTAAAAATTGGGCATATATCCTCGAAACAAAATCTAAGTGAGTAAGTTCTACCCGAGTGGTTCCCGAAGTTTGTTTGCAAATTCCTCGGCAAAGGACTGTTTATAAACCAAACTATGAACAAATGTAGGGGAGAGATAAGTCATGTAAGGATTGCAAATCAACTTCCATGAAGATGCCAAAACTGCCTGCTAGTAACTTTATATCTTGCATGGAGATTTTTTTAATGGGGAACTCGTGAAAACGAATCCGTATAGGTATCATTGCAAAGTCGATGTTGTGGTAGTCGGCTTGCCAGCGTTCCACCGAAATGAGCTTTCCATGGGAAGACCATGGACCAGAGTTGAGCACCCGGAACATATCCTCTGCATCTGCAAAATTGAATGAGATAAAAGGAATGATTTATCTCGTGATGGCACGCTAGTCTTTCAACGTGGAAATCATGCATTGTATTGTATCCCATTGGATAGCAACTCGGTGAGCAAAAGTATCATTCCTAGGACCTTAGTTGGTGTATAACTTTGCAACAGCTCAAAGGTCACGGCTATCCATGTCTTCCTCGTAACGGGAGCAAAGCAGGGAACATGGAACGTGAGTTGTTCAGCCAGTTGTTTTTGGAGAAGATCTATCAAGGTTTCCTGAGGAGTTTGAGAGGAGGAGGCTTGGATAGACAGATCAGTAGAGGGGTTTGCTAGGTTTTGCATGCTTGAGGAAAAGATAAAGAGGGGTTTAGAGTTAAGTGACCGAAAGTGGTGTGGGGGGTTTCAGTGTGTTCGAGCCGAAGAGTGATGTAAGGGAGGGGGAGTAAGTCGGTTTGTAGTTTGGGTGTTATGATTAGGGGAAGGGGACTGGTTGGATTGTAGAGATAGTTGGGATTGAGTGAGATGTATGTTACAGAACGTTTGGAAAGGGCGGAAGATTAACTGACGCGACGTAGCAATGGGTAAGGTGGGTGTTACGGGGTTTTGATTTTGAGGTGGTGATGGAGGAAGAAGATTCAAATCTAGAGTTGGTGTAAGTGTAAATTGCGGAGGATGTGTATGGTGAGATTCATCCATAGTAAGTGCGCGAAAGCAGTAATAAGCTTGGAACTGAAAGGTGGTAGTCGCTGAGTTTGGTGCTGAGTTTGTAATTTGAAGATATGACGAGCTCAGCAAAGATCTTCGAAGTAAATATGATGAATCTTGTTCAACTGGGTTATTGAGTATGGGTGTGGAATGAGAATGATTACTCATGGAACTGGTCTAAATTATTGAGGAATTGATGGGATTTTGGCGGCTAATAAAATTAGGGGATGAAGTTGGGTGATGGGTTGCGACACAGCCAAAACAATTATCATTGCGTTACGGAGACCTGCAGACATGAATATCAAAAAACAAAATAGTAAATTGTTAAAGAAATTTCAGTGGTCACAACGTTATTCTAGATCAAAGATAGATGAGGGAGTAATGGGAAAAAATAGGAGATGAGCGGTTTTAATGGTATTGGATCAAAAGAAAAGTAATGATATGGGAAGGTAGGCTAGAAGAGATAATGAGTTCGAGTTTGGCAAGAGCTAAAACTCCGACAATACTCTTAATGAGAGTTATGTAATATATTATTTGTATGACATTATAAGCCTTGTAGTACTATTTACGTAGTATATAAGAGTTTAAATTGCTTAAATTATATTGATAACTTCAAAATTACAATCGATTTTTTTATATTTTTTCTATATACAATGAAATATTTTACAAAATATTTTTTAAAATCAACTTATCGAAATTATCTCAAAAAATGAAATTACAATATTGAGATAAATATCTCTATCTATAATTGCAATTGAGTTTTATTGTTCAATTGTATGTCACCATGTCATCTGTCATTTTTTACGAATTTCTAACATGCCTCGCCAAGTTATAAAATTCCCAACCCATCCTCTTCCCCCCTTAGCAATTGAAAAGTTGCATCTGTCTATGTATGTGGACTTTTCAAAATCCATAAAGCCATCGCCCAACTTACAAAATTTTGAAATTGCCTCCAACTCTATTCAGAGCCCAATTGAACCCAAAATCCTAATTCAACCCAAACTTTAACCCCCCCCCCCCCCCCCCCCCCCCTAGCAATAAAAGATTTTTGTAATTTTTTTAAACAAGTGTAAAAGGACAAAAATTGTTGGAATGATTTTATAAATTTTAATTTTTCATTCAACATAATTAATGATTTTCGAAGTGCAGAGGGGATCTCGCAGTGTGGTTTTCGAAGTGAAGAGGGTGGTTTTCGCAGGGAAAAGTGGTTTTCGCAAGGGGTTTTCGAAGTGAAGAGGGTGGTTTTCGCAGGGAAAGGCGGTTTTAGCAGGGTGGTTTTCGAAGTGAAGAGGGTGGTTTTCGCAGGAATAGGTGGGTTTCGCAAGGGTGGCCTTCGACAGTGAAGCGGGATTCTCGCAGAGTTGTTTTCAAAGGTGATTTTCGACATCGCAGTGTTCGAATGTGGCTTTCGACAATGACGAGGGGATCTCGCAGGGTGTTTTTCGAAGGTGTCTTTTGACTTTGAAGTGGGGATCTCGTAGGGTGGTTTTCGACAGTGAAGAGTGGTTTTTTGAAGGTGCAAAGGGGTTTTTGAAGGTGGTTTTCGACTTTGCAAGGGGTTTTCGAATGTGAAAAGGGGTATTCGAAGGTGGTTTTCGAAGTTGAGGTGGATCTCGCAGTGGTGAGGGGGTTTTCGAGGGATCTCGCAAGAGCATATTCCTTTTTTTTTTATCTGCCATCTCCGGGGCTTGACGGTGGTGAGCCATGCGATGGCGGTGAACTCTTTTTCAAACTTTGGAACACATTTGGCAATTTACGGCAACAAGTAAGATCTTGCAGTTTTCCTAATCTTCGTATTGCTATGATGCTTGTATGCTTGTGAAATTGTGTTTGTATGTTTGTAAATTTGTACTAAATCTTGGGAGAAAAGAGATGGAGTTCAAAGAAGGAAATTTTCGTTTGTTGAAAATTGATGAGAAAGAATTTGGGATTCGAAAGTCAAGAGGAGGTTTGTTGTTACTTGAATCGAGCTTGAGGGTTAGAATCAAAGTTTTGTCGAATTGCAGATGGGAAAATGGATTGAGTTTCAGCTTAAGAAAGTTGTGGAATCAGGCTCTAATGTCTTCTCAGCCAGTTGGAAAATCAACAATAGATGGGTTATGATGGTGAAAGAGGCCAATATAGGAGGAATCTTCCTTTCTATTTTGGTGGGTTGGGGATCAGGGTCCAAAACTCTCAGGGTGCCAGCTGGCGTGGAAGGAACAGGCTGAAAACAACTCGTCCAAGCTATGAATGAGATGGTTCTAAATAAGGTGCCTCAACCTTATCCTAAGCAGCAAGTTAGAAGAGATGGGGTTTCAACTCTACTAGGTATTAGTGTTGTCCCACCCTCGCGCAACAGATCCTTTGTGGAGGTAGTGGCCACTAATCCCTCCAGTGTGAGCCCTACCCCGATTGCCAGTAAGGGTCCCATTGCAGCAACTTCTATTCATCGGGATTCTCCCATTGATTTCTTGTCCCAAGTATGGGGCAATCATCTTCCTCCAGATTCCGTGGCAAGAAAGAATCTTGCAAGGTCGTTGATAGAGTTGCCTAAGTCAGTGATTCAGTGGACACCTGTTGCTCTTTCGTTTGGACACATAACTTTCTTGGTCTTCGCCAACTCTCCACACGTGTCCTCATGCGAAGCATTCGACCCGCCTCCTAGGATGCCGACACTGAGTGATCAGTCTCCTCAGCACTACCCAATGCTTCCCCATTCCCCTGCTTCTCGTGTCGTTTCAGCGGGTAAAGTTGAAAACTCACTGTCTGAGTCAGCTCGTCCATCTCAGCAGGATAAAGGCAAAGGTATTGTTGGGCCCTCACCCAGCAAAAGACCTAAGTCTTTTTCTAGACAAAGCTTGGCCAAGTCTAATGATCCACATTAGCTTCTATCCCGGTGTTCATTCTGTCTCTTATCAAGGTTCCCTATTCAATAGCAGCCAAGATGGAACGGATCATGCGCGATTTCCTTTGGGGTTCTACTCATAACTCTAGAAAGATGCATTTAGTGGGTTGGGAGAAATTTGTTGTCCTAAATCTCGAGGTGGTTTAGGCATTCGTCAGGTGCTCACTTTCAATATTGCATTACTTTCTAAGTGGCTTTGGTGATTTGCATAAGAAAATGATAATTTATGGAGATCTCTCATTATGGACAAATATGGGCGCAATAGATGGGTTTGGGAAAAGAGAACTAAGTACACTTCCTACGGATGCTCTTTGTGGAAGTCCATCTCCCGGTGCGCAAGTGGTTTCTACCCTCACACCTCTCTCCAATGTGGAAATGGTGATCTCATCTCTTTCTGGCATGATGCTTGGTGTAGTAACCAATCTTTGAAGGATCTGTTTCCAATGTTGTTTATTATTAACAACAATCAATATGGGAGTGTGAGCAATTTTTGGTCTAACGGCAATTCTTGGGATCTTTCCTTTCGAAGACACCTCAATACTGGGGAACTAGATGAGTTCGCTAATCTAATGCATTTGTTGGATAGACAAATGCTCTCAGAGGGATCAGATAGTTTGGTGTGGAAGGGTAAAGGTGTGGGCTTCTCGGTGAAAGAATTTTCAGATATGTTGGCTGCATCTCATTATGAGACCCATTCTAACCCTTTCATTTCTTCCCACAAAAATCTGGTATGGGTGAAAAACCTTTTTCCTCGGATTAATTTCTTTAGTTGGTCAGTTTTGCATGAGAAGCTCTTGACTAAAGATAGGTTAAGAAAAAGAGGAATCCTCACAGGGAGTCTTTGTGTGCTTTGCAATGAATTTGATGAGACACTGGACCATTTGATGCTTCACTGCAGTTTTTCCAAATCCATTTGGAGCAGTTTCTTGGCGGAATTTGGTTTGAGTTTGATGTTTGAAGGCTCCATTTTAGATTGGCTAAGTTGGGGATCTCAAGCTAATCCTTCCCGTAGAGGGGAGTGGTTATGGCGTAGGGTCCCTCACGTTCTCATGTGGTGTGTGTGGAAAGAAAGAAATAAAAGGGTATTTGAAGGACTCAACAGATCAGAACACTCTATCTTTATCGAGATTAGAGAATTGCCGTGGAGGATGGGTACGACATGTAATTTGTTTAGGGAGTTGGGTTTTGACACTTTCATAGGGTCTTGGCATTCCTTGATATAAGAATGTTTCTCTTTGTAATTTGTTTCCCTTTCTTTCATTAATAAACTTCTTCGTGTTTGAAAAAAAAAATGTATTGTAGGTTGAAGGAAAAAATAAACAAAAAAAAATTATTTCTTTGATTGATATTGAAAATCATGCAACGACATTAATGTCGATTTTTAACATCAATCAGTAACCCATAATTTATTTTCATATTTGATAATTTAATGACCTATTTGGACAGTGTTGACACTCCTCAAGGACCATAGTGGCATGCCGAAGGCATGACAATGTACCCATGCCGTGTACATACCATGTGAAAAGTGTATGATCGAACCAACGGCACGGCTTGTACATTAGTTTCGGTAATTGTAAAATATGAAATATTATATGAATTTCAACATATTTCAATAAATCACATTTCTCATAAAAGATGTAGGGTAGCATAACTTGGAACGGGCCAACCCGAACCCGATTAATCAAACCCATGAAATTGGGTTGTTCTTGGGTTAATTGGTTGGGCTAGGCTTGGGCTAAATAACAAAGCCCAAGTTTCAATTTCAGACTTAGGATGAGGGATGATGGATGAGAGAAATGACAGTGTCAAGTGACTTTTGTGAGGATGATTCAAAAATGGATAAATGATCCCTGAAAAAGTTTAGGTCTAATTTATGTTGAATTATAGGGAGAGTGTACAAGAAAGTGCATAAAAGGCCAGAGAGACTGTTTTAGTCAAAAAAATTTGGAAAGTTTGATAATAAATCCATACACAAATTATGATTATTCGATGCCGATAAGTACAAGAGCTCCAGGTGGCGCGCATTATTTTTGAAAAAATTATCATATCATGAATATGTAGAAAATTAAATGTATTATTGGTTTGGTGATAAATAGGAATTTTATATCCACTTCATTTTTCTATATATAAAGTTTTCTTACGAATTTTCTACATCTCACACAAGACAGACCGGCCCTGAAATTTTAGAAGCGAAGTTGAAAAGAAAATTTAACATAGGGTTATACAATGATTTATATTTTTTTTGGATCTCGTAGAAATTTCTGGGTCTCAAAATTGTTTATTTTGCAAATACAGTTAGGCAAATTGTTGGGGTTATACTTAGACTCGTTCTACAAAGAGATGATTAATCATATCATTCTCTTAAACTCTTCATCATAAGAAACACGAGTTTTTATAGTAAATAACAATTTAACACGACATCAAAGCACAAAACAAAGTCCACTCTCACTGAGATCTTCTCAGCCTAGTATCCAAATGCCAAATCTAAAGAAGTTGATAGAAAGCAAAAACAAGTCCATGTAAGTAGCCAAACAAAGCTAAAGACCACACAATGAGTGGTTTATGTTGCAATAGCATAACACAAGCAATAATGAAAGGTTTTTAAGAAATCATTTGGTGGAATTCATTATGTGTTCTAAAGCAAAATTCAATAAAATCTAATGCCTAATGATATAAAACACTAAAGTCCATAGTCTTCAATTCCCTTTTTAGGATGACTTGGAATCCAACATTAGACACCTTTGGCTTTGGTTGCCATTCACCCAAGTGTCCTTGTGCAAATTATATGATAAGGTTTTCGTGGATAAATTAAATTTGTGTTCTAAGTTTGAATAGTGTAGATTGAGAGTTATTTATTTCATCTATGATGGTTACATAATTGTTCAGGGTAATCGAAACAATGCCTGAAGGCAATAAACCTTATCTTTTATATGAAACATGTTTTCTTTATTGTCAATTAGCTAATCTTCATGACTTTCATCTCTTGATCACATTATTCGCGCAAAATAAAAATGACATTTAGTACTCAACAAGATCAAATGTTACTAGGACCACATTTACCAATCTTCAAATCACGCGAAAAACATACATATATGATGCTCATATCCGATAATCACACCAAAAATGCGCTTAATAACTTTATATCTCAATTAATGAAATTTTTTTTTTTTCCAGCATTCCGAATGCAACTCAGACATGGTCGACATTCGACAATGTGGAACCCTAAAAAGCTATAAAGTGAGATAAAAAGGAAAGAAATGAATAGATGCAAGTACATACATAAGATAAGATGAATGACTCATCAAACCATTCAAGAACCCTAGGAAACTTACCTGCAGAGTGTTTTTTTTTTTTTTTTTTGTGTGGCTATAATGAAGGTGCATGGTATGAAGTCTGAATATTTTTCTCTCACTTTTTATCTTCTTTAGTTTGTTTTTATGTTAGTGTTGGTGGGTCCAAATTTCACCACTTACTAGGGATGAACCGAATCGATGATTTTTCATCTAAATTGTGAACCGAATCGATACATCTGATAAATTCAGACAAAAGTGATTCCTTTACATCTGTACCGTACCGACTTTACATGTAGTTCAAAGTTTCATTTACATCTAATGAAAGTTAGATAAAAGTAATTCCTTAACCCCTCCCATCCCAGATATTAGGTTTGAAATCTGAACTTGTGATTCTATCTATCACAAATCTATCACTAGTTGGTACCTCCATTGACTTGTATCTCGGTACATAAATATGGAAAATAATACCTACCAATGCTTTTATACCAAAAGAATAAATGAACACTACAAAAGACGAGGGAAAAAAAGGATCGAGGATATAACCGGAGAAAGGAGTAAGAATTGATGTAGAGGAGGTAGATGAAAAGAAGAACCCGTCTATCTGTCGAGGGAAATGACAAGGAAAATAGTGAAGGGGGAAGGGTGGGGGCCATCTATCACTTTCGGGATACGTATAAGAAAAGTCACCATATGCATCCCAATAGAGCTTGACATGCATCTCGAAGAATATGGACACCCCCCTCCATTGCTATTTTCCTCGCCATTTCCTTCAACAGTTAGAATTTTTGTGAAAAGAAAGAAAGAAAATAAAGATTAGAAGAAAAAGAAGATAATGAGCAAGTGTTGCAGATGAGTGCGGTTGTCAATTCTTCCTATTTCCTCCTCTATGGCCCGAATGCGGCAACATGGGCCAACCAATAATCTCCTTTGCTAAGTCCCACCCACAATATGAATCAGATTCTTTGGCCCCTACATCCCTCTTTTCTTTGATAGAGAAGAGAAAAAAAGGAAAATTATAATTAAAAAAGTTATTAAAAAAATCAAAATAAACAAAAAGATTCGATGCATAGTGATGTGTATGATGTTATCTATTTGGATTATCGAGCATCTAAATATTGTTTTGATTGCATCAGATGTCACCGTTGGTGGTTGGTTTATAAGTGTGAGAGAAAATATCTATCTTATGAGCTAGTTTTTGGGTTTGAGAAATGTTCAAGACTATTTAACACTCAAAGTCCGAATTACAACACCTTGGCCTAATAGCTGATACTAATCAAAGGATTAGCCGACCAAAGATCTGATGTGTAGAGAGAGATTGTTGGATTTATCTCACATCGATTGTGAAAGAAATTAGTAATCATTTTTATAAGTATAAGGAAAAACGTCACCTTATGAACTAACTTTTTCAGTTGAGACAGACCCGAGACCATTTTAGCCTTTACATGAACTACAGTCATATTTCTTGACAAGAAGATGTTAATCAAAGGGAACAAGATATCATGAGAAGATCAATTACAATAATAGATCAATCTCTTTTTAAACTATAAAGGGATTGAGATTAACATAACTATATTAGCTAAATTCTATATATATTTGGCAAAATGAAAGTGACCACAATCGATTGATACATCCATTATCAAATATTCGAACAGTTTATTGAGAGCATCCCCTTTTCTTTTTCTTTTTTTCTAAAATAAGACAATGGAAGCTCAATGTTTCTTTGTATAGTTTAGGCTAATCTTTATAATGTTCTGTTTGCCATTATCAAGAGATTGCATAAGATAATATATTCACCAGCATTGGATAATATAGATTAGTTCCCAATAGAACACTTAATTGTTTTATATTATCAAAGCTAAAAAAAAAAGTCGACTAATTGCTGGAATAGTCATTAAGTGCTTTTTTTTCTTTTCTTATCCATTTCACTCCACATACCTTTAACACTTTACAGATGCGAGTAAATATATGCTTGATTTACAAATCAATAACTCATATTACACGGTGTATGCCATTAACACCACGATAGTAGTGATGCTAAAGGATGAGCGAAACGAATGGTTGTGCAAAAAATGTGGAGATGATGGAGTTGAAGGGGTGTGGTAATAGGCCAATGGTGAGATGAGGTGACATCGCGAGAATGACATAATGTAAGCAACAATAATTAGAGGCGACAGCGATATAAGTAGTGGTGTTGATGATGGCAATAGTTGAGATGGCGTTACGAGTTTCGAAAGGTAGGGTTTTTTGACGATTGGCTCTGTATTACCAAGGATGAATTGAAAGAAAAGAAAGGTACACATACACTTGGTTATCTAATCTTTCAAGTTTACTCCAGGCTATATTTGATCTGTGGTTCTCAAGACTGAGTCGAATCATTGAATCTAACTGAACTCACCGATTCACACATTGATGTCGTAGATATAAATACCCCGAGACTCTGAGGCACCATATATACATTACACAAAAAAAAAAAAAAAAAACCAATCCTTACAAACAATCAAAATATCCATACACTTTTCCTTCTTCTTCTTCTCCTTCCCCTCTTCGTATCTTCTGTATAGCCGGAAATGGGCCACAATCTTTTAGAAGCCCTGAATGTACGCGTTGTCGGATCCGGCGAAAAGTTCCTTGTCCTAGCCCATGGTTTTGGCACTGATCAATCCGCTTGGCAGCGCATTCGCCCCTATTTTATGCCGAATTTTCAAATAATCCTATATGATCTTGTGTGTGCTGGGAGTGTCAATCCGGATTATTTTGATTTCCAACGCTACACATCCCTTGAGGCCTATGTTGATGACTTGCTCAACATTCTTGATGCCCTTCGGGTTGAAAAATGCACGTACGTAGGCCACTCTGTATCCGCTATGATTGGGATCATAGCGTCAATTCGACGGCCCAACCTCTTCACCAAACTAGTCCTAATTGGTGCTTCCCCAAGGTATATCTATATCCATATCTATATCTATACTATTGTCAATTCGTGCACTTAACACGAAAACCTATAAATACTGTAAATATGCAAAATTTATGCCTACAGGTTTTTAAATGACAAAGATTACCACGGAGGATTCGAGCAAGATGAGATTGAAAAAGTGTTCTCTGCAATGAAAGCAAACTACGAGGCATGGGTAAGTGGGTTCGCACCACTGGCAGTTGGGGCAGACGTCCCAACTGCAGTGTGTGAATTCAGTCGGACCTTATTCAATATGAGGCCCGACATATCGTTATTTGTGTGTCAAACCGTGTTCAACAGCGATTTACGAAGCAGATTAGGGCTTGTTAAGGTGCCATGCTGCATAATTCAGAGTGCTAAAGATGCATCAGTCCCAGTAAAAGTTGCTATGTATTTGAAAACACATTTAGGTGGTAAGAACAGTGTGGAAATATTGCACACTGAAGGGCATTTGCCCCATTTGAGTGCTCCAGCTTTATTGGTACAAGTTCTCAGGCGAGTGTTGGCAAAGTGAATGAGTGAGTTGAGTTGAAATCGGTGATACGTGGAGAATAAGTTGTGGGGGCTCTCATTGAGAAGGATAAGAATGACTCCACGTGATCAGCATGTGATTTTTAAAGTCTCTGGAAATTTTATTATCTTTTTTTTTGTCTTTTTTTATTATTGTTGTTAAGCAAGATTATAAAAACAATGGTCAAGTTAAAATCACATCAATTTTTCTTCATTGTATGGCTTCATGGAATTATTGGAATTTGTCCATTTTTTTCTTGTAATTTAGTGACTGAAATATCGTCTCATTGATCCGTAGTCTATTTTGTTATGTCAATCTCAATTGCGAAATCTACTCTGTTTGCAATTTTGTATTAGAGTGTCGTGTATATAGTGTTCCTTTCGTTTCTATATAGCGTAAGGCACTTAACAAGCCCTTTAAGATCGTGAAAATCCTTATCAGCCCGAGAAAACAAAAACTTGTGGTGGCTTTATTTCTTGATCTTTCATAGTCTGGTTACTTGGTTAAGGCTGTGGTGATTTGATTTCCACGTTTTGAATTTATACCCGACCAATATGTTCGTCTTTAAAAAGACTAGGCCATAAGGGAATGCTCAATTGTCCACATGTTCTGCAAAGTTAATTAGTGTACTAGTGTGTTTCAGGTCTTTACTGTGATCCCATGTTCTAATTCACAGAGTACTTGGAACAGATCAATCATGAATTCTAAGTTGATTCAATTTCATCCTAATTTCGCTTACAAATGATACATATGCTTCTGTGATCCCATGTTCTTTACTGTGACCCCATGTTCTAATTCACAGAGTACTTACAAATGCTACAAATGCTACATAGAGTACTTACAAATGCTACATATGCTTCTGTTTAGCTTATCATTGTATGCAATCCCAAATGAAGAATTGGATCCAACAAGAACAACAATGAGAACTTTTTGTAGCTCACCGTAAAATAGAATGAATTTAAGGCGTGTTTGATTGAAGGTGTAAAGAAAATAATTGTAGAAGTGTATTATTGTTATTTTACTGAATACAAGTTTTATATAAGCTAATTTCTATTTAACTTTACGAAAATAGAAAATTTAAAACTTTCTATACAAAATAGAGTCTTATTCCGACTTTCATATTCTAACTTTTCTTGTTGTAGAAGTGAACTAATTTTGAACTTAAATTTGACTATGTTGAGTGTAAGTACTACATATTCTAATAGAAGGAAAAATATTTTGTGTCAAATATTATGGTAAAGCACGTCTATGGCACTTGAGAGCGTGTCTATAGGACTCTCAAATAGTTGAAATCGGTGATTGAAGGTGTAAAGAATTGTAGAAGTGTATTATTGTTATTTGAGTGAATATAAATCTTATATAAGTTAACTTCTATTTAAATTTGTGGAAATAGAAAATTTAAAACTTTCTATATAAAATAGAGTTTTATTCCGACTTTCTTATTTTAATAGGAGTGAATTAATTTTGGATTTAAACTTGATTATGTTGAGTGTAAGCATTACATATTCTAACGGATGGTAAAATATTTTCATGACAAAAGAAAACTGCAATATTTCAGTATTGGAACTCCAATGTTAAAGACATGCAGGGCTTTTGAATTCATATTTTTGCGGCTGGGTAATGGAGTGATAAGGGCACAAGAACTGGTCCCGATTCGTGCCTAGGCCCTACAAACACATTGACAGAGCAATCGATAATTTTTTTGGTCAGGGTTGGACTCATTTACATTTTATTCGCTTTTTTTAATACACAATCACAAATATTGGGCAAAAGTGTAAAGAACATCAACACTGAGTAAAAAATGATTGCTCTCTAAAATTGGGATGTGCGGTAAATCTATTGTGAGGGGCATACAGGCTATCAACAATGAAACATAACTCATCAGTCGTAAGCTTAATAATTTAACTATTACCTCATTCCCTCTATGCTCTCACTATTGGTCAAAATGCTAAAAAGAGAGTGGTTTATGGTAAGTGATTGTGATTTCGCGAAATTTTTAGTTTTTTTAAGGGCAGAAATAGAAAAGTACATTACTTTGAAGAGTTATTTCGTGTTTTTTTCATAGATTTCAACATTTTTGTATAAAATCCAAAAAATTATGAAGCAAATTACATTTTTTCAGTCGAAATATTTCATCATTTTTTGATATTTCGTGTAACACCCAGAAAATTGTGAAGCAAATTATATTTATAAGAATAATTATGTATTTGGGCTTTATTTAATGTGTTTATTAGATTAATTTACTTGTATCTTACTTTTTTCGAACATTTTTATTTGTTTGACATATCCACAAAGTATTTATATATATTCTTCATACATTACAATGAAATGCTTTCTAAAATATTTATTAAATCAATCTTATCGAAAAATTACTTCGAAAAACGAAATCACATTCCTTGAGTAACAGTGTGGAAATATTGTACACTGAAGGGCAAATGCCCCATTTGAATGCTCCAGCTTTATTGGTACAAGTTCTCAGGCGAGTGTTGGCAAAGTGAGTGAGTGAGTTGAGTTTAGATCGGTTACGCGTGGAGAATAACTTGCGGGGTTCTTATTGAGAAAGATAAGAATGACCTCCACGTGATCAGCATGTGATTTTTAAGGTCTTTGGGCATTTTATTGTCTTTTTAATTAAATTTTTTTTTTTTGTTAAGCAAGATTATAAAAACAAAGGTTAATTTAAAATCACATCAATTTTTATTCATTGTATGACCTCATGGAATTGGATTTTGTCCTTTTTTTTTCTTATAATTTAGTGACTGAAATACCGTCTCATTGATCCGTAGTCTATTTTGTTATGTCAATCTCAATTGCGAAATCTACTCGTACACAATTTTGTATTGGAGTGTCGTGTATATAGTGTTCCTTTGATAGTCTAATTAGTTGGCTAAGATTGTGGTGATTTGATTTTCACGTTTTGAGTTTATACCCGACCAATATGTTCGTCTTTAAAAAGACTAGGCCATAAGGGAATGCTCAATTGTCCACATGTTCTGCAAAGTTAATTAGTGTACTAGTGTGTTTCAGGCCTTTACTGTGATCCCATGTTCTAATTCACAGAGTACTTGGAACAGATCAATCATGATTTCTAAGTTGATTCAATTTCAGCCTAATTTCGCTTACAAATGATACATATGCTTCTGTGATCCCATGTTCTTTACTGTGACCCCATGTTCTAATTCACAGAGTACTTACAAATGCTACATATGTTTAACTTTCTTTTTTCTAGAAGTAAATTAATTTTGGACTTAAATTTGACTATGTTGAGTGTAAGTACTACATATTTTAATAAAAGGGAAAATATTTTCGTGTCAAATATCATGGTAAAGCACGTCTATAGCACTTGAGAGCGTGTCTATGGGACTCTCAAATCTCAAATTTTTATGTAATCGAGCTTTTGCATAAAAAACTAGTTTCGCGCCTCTTGAATCTATTGAGATTGTTCACACACGATAAACAAACTTATGCAAGTCAAATCACCACCGTAACCATTAACACTCTTTATAGTTTTCATTTAGTTTAGCAATAGGCAATGTTCTTTTGTTGTCCCACATCGCTGATTTTTTTTTTTTTTTTTTTTGAAAATCGAGCTAAGTTTTAAGGACCCAAAACCCGTATACAAATAAAACAAAAGTAAAAACAAATACTGAAACAAACTCTCACGATAAATGATTCACCAAAACAAACCAAAACTAAAAACCAACTCGGCCAAGACTAAAAGCATATGGTTTGTGGTAAGTGTACCAGTGTGTTTCAGGTCTTTACTGTGATCCCATGTTCTAATTCACAGAGTACTTGGAACAGATCAATCATGATTTCTAAGTTGGTCCAATTTCATCCTCATTTAGCTTACAAATGATACATATGCTTCTGTGATCCCAATTTCTAATTTAGTTTTTACTGTGATCCCATGTTCTAATTCGCAGAGTACTTACAAATGGTACATATGCTTCTGTTTCTTCCCAGGCCAACTAGAATTGGGGCTCATCAATCGTAGGCTTAATAATTTAAATATTACCTCATTCCCTCTATGCTCTCACTATTGGTCAAAATGCTAAAAACGAGTGGTTTGTGGTAAGTGATTGTGATTTCGCAAAATTTTATGAAATTTTTAGTTTTTTTTTAAGGTCTCATTAATTTAAAGGGCAGAAATAGAAAAGTACATTACTTTGAAGAGTTATTTCGTGCTTTTTCATAGATTTCAACATTTTCGTGTAAAATCCAAAAAGTTATGAAGCAAATTATATTTTTTCAATCAAAATATTTAATCATTTTTTTGAAAATTTTGATATTTCGTGTAACACCCAGAAAATTGTGAAGCAAATTATATTTATAAGAATACTTATGTATTTAGGCTTTATTTAATGTGCTTATTAGATTAATTTACTTGTATCTTACTTTTTCGAACATTTTTATTTGTTTAACATATCCACAAAGTATTTATGTATATTCTTCATACATTACAATTAAATACTTTCTAAAATATTTATTAAATCATAATATCGAAAAATTACTTCGAAAAACGAAATCACAATCCTTGAGTAACGAAGGGTATCTCTTCTTAGTTATTTGGCTAAATGCACTTCACAATACCCACATCTAAAATTAATAAATAAAAGGTGCACATATAACGGGTAAGTAGAGAGGTGCAACTTGGGCGGGCCAACACAAATCCAACCCGAACATTTTGGCCCATGGGTTCAAAATCTTAAAGCTTGATCAAAATTCAGGTTGGGCTTGGGCCAGGGCATTAGGAACCAAAGCAATCTGAAAAACCCAAGAATTTGAAAATTTATTATCCATATTATCTAATTTATACTAAATTATTTAATTAAAAAAATCAATTTATAAAATTTATGGCTTAGTGGTTGAATTCTTTGATTTCCCTTTGTTTAATTGCAATTTTAATAATAAACTAATCGAAGTTAATAAGCCTTAATTTTCTTTATGTTTGAATTCAAATGATAGTGGTTGAGGGAATTATATGGTAATTTTTTCGTAATGCAATTGGTAGTATTGAAATCATTTGTGAATGTTGATTGAGGACCAAAGTTTTCAGGACCTAATTCACAGAGTATTATATTGTTCGCTTTAATCCAAGGCTCACACGGCTTTAAAACGCGTAGTACTTTGTAGATTCAATCTCGTACATATATAGTATATCATCGTCCCTTATCCAGGCGATGTGGGACTATCCCCTTTGTAGCTTGCCAACCTTCTTTGGAATTCATGGGTTCTTGGGCTTCTCCCTCACCCTCTCCCTCAGGTCCGCTTACACAAGGGTAATCACAGTCCACCCCCCTCGGGAGTCTAACGTCCTCGTTGGCACACTTTCGGCTGGGTCAGGTTCTGATACCATGCAATGTGGGATTATCCCCTTTGTAGCTTGCCAACCCTCTTGGTATCCATGGACTCTTAGGCTTCTCCTTCACCCTTCCCCTCAGGTCTGCCCACACAAGGGTATCACAATCTACTCCCCTCGAAGCCCAACGTCCTCGTTGGCACACTTCCGACTGGGTCAGGCTCTAATATCATTATATCACGACCCGATCTATAGAGGCTTGCACGACTTTAAAACGCATAGTACTTTGTAGATCCAATCTCGTACATATATAGTACATCACCCTCCCTTATCCAGGCGATGTTGGACTATCCCCTTTGTAGGTTGCCAACCCTCTAGGGATCCATGGGCTCTTGAACTTCTCCCCCCCCCCCCCCCCCAGATCCGCCCACACAAGGGTATCACAAAAGTGGTGATGGTTGTTGGTCTCTCTTTATGCATCCCCTAATTTGACAATGCGTTGACCTAGCTTCTTGCTTTGATCTGGTCAAACTTTGTCAACTATCCCTAATTTTGATGGATTCTTCTTAAATTTTCGCTCTATAATTTATCTGATCACGCTCTCAAAATTTAGATCATGGACGAGAGTTGGAGTCAATTGTTCTCAAATCTACTCTTTTATGATTTACGAAACTTCACTTTCAAAATTTGAATCACCTTGAATGCTATTGTTTCAATCATTTGATTTTTTTTTAATGGTTATTATATTTTGATGTATAGTATCAAAAATGTTTTCTCCATATAATTATTATTTAACAATTATATTGTTGATTTTAATATTAAAAATAAATTTGGTAGAGTAAATGAAGGAGTAAAACACTTTCACTATATAAGGTGAATAAAACAAATGATAAAGGTTTACACATGCAACCCTAATTTTATTAGTCTATTTTCATCATTTTTCAAGCGTCTAACATTATCATCGGAGTGTCTTTGGCAGCTAAAATGGTGGTGTTTGGTTCACCGCTATTCATCTTTTTCAAAATCAACGGGAATGGAGTCGTACGCATCAACTAACTCATGGAGATTCACACTAGGGACTAGGCTAACTATAGTAATTCTTCAATGAACTTTCTTTAATCTGGTTGGCTCATATATACGAATCATCGTTCAATCGCCCTTAGGAAGTGACTCATGCATACCTTTTTTTTTTTTAGATGATCTGAGTTCGATGTATTTGGGTCTAGCTTTCCTAAACCTAGTTCAATTTACTTACCCTATTAGTCTAACAATATCTCATAAATCTCGCCTTTTGGTTAATTAGTCGATCTCCAATTCTAGGCAGTTAAGCTTTATAGCTATATTTTTAGCTAGGTTTTGAGCTTTTTAAACTTCTACACATTCTATAGATAATATTTGTAGTTGTATTTTTAGAAAATGAGTAAAAGTACAAAAACACCTAAGCCTATTAAAAAAATGATTTTAAAGTCTGATTGCCTAGACAAACTCTTAGCCTATTTATTATTTTAGATTCGATATAAGATGTCTTAGCGTCAATCAATGTCCAATCTATTAGCTTCAGGTGTACCTTCCATTGCAACTGTTAATGGTAGATTGAGATGTATAATTGCACTTTAATGTTTTGCATAATGTTATTACATTTCTTGATGCATCATTTGCAGTGGAAATTTAGGTACTCCTTTAGTTAGGCGATTGTGACCGCCTGCTCGAAGCAAAACTCCACCATAACAATTGCAATTGTATCAATTTGTCTTGAAATTTGTCAATGGTTAATATCTCTGCTTGAATCCTTGCAAGTGATAAGTGATGATAAAAACAAGAAGGTTGGTTGATTGTCATCTCATTGACTGTCACGCCCCGATTTTCGAAAGAAATGAAAATTCCAAAAAGTCACGTAGGATTATCCGTTTTCCCCAAAACTCGGGACGTGAGAATTCAATAATAACATAAATAAATAGCAGCATGAACTAAATATTTGAAACAAAAAAAAATCTAACCCGGATAAGACTGACATGGCTAGCTCATTAGCAAAACTCCAAGAACGCAGCTCAAAATCTCTAAACCTGAAAGACTACTCGGCTACATTCCAAAAGGAATGTACCCAAGAAGCAAAAGCTCACTCGGGTCAGCAATAAAGCTGGTGTGAGAAATCTTCATCCCAAAAATCAATAAATTCGCACATGATAACATTAAAATAAACCAAACAATAAATAACCACACCATCAGGTAGTTCCTCAATGAGGCAATGGTGTTCTCATCCTAATAAATAAATATGCATTATTAATTACTACTAAATAAAATTTATGAGTTATTAATCCTCATAAATTCAACAACTATACAATTCATAATCATATTAGACTATTATTGAAATATTAAACAAACACATTTTTCTACCTTTAGGAAGACATGTAGTTCTCATTCAATGGTTGAATGAGCATTTAGTTTATTCCTTTAAGGTAATCATGCACATACACATAAATAAAAAAAATAAGAAATCTCGCTACTTTTCCACAATCGCACTCTCCTCCTGTGCCGAACACACCTCACCCAAGTGTGTCTCCCTTGCCTTCGCAACCACTCGGAGCGTACATGACCCAAGTGGGGTACCACCTCGAGTGTCATGTCATCTCACCCGAAGTTCGATCCATGGCAAACATTTTTCCTAAATCTACACGTACAACCGAACACACATGGAACGGTGCACCGAACACACCTCACCCAAGTGTGCCGCCCTTGCCATCGAAACCATTCGGAGCGTACATGTTCCAAGTGAGGTGCCACCTCGAGGAACATGTCATCTCACCCGAAGGTCGATCACTGGCAAGTACACTGATATGCAAGCAAGTCTGCATACCCAATAATATCACAAGTATACAAGCAAGTCTGTATACAAAATTTCACATTTTTTTTTCTTGGAGTTGTGGAAAAGAGCATAAAAATAATTAAATCCTCAAAACTCTTTTATGGTGACGCTTTGTCAACCATAAATAAATCAATCACAGTATCCACCATTCTATTGGGGAACAAGTAATATTTGACACATTGTCAATTCACAAATCTCATCTCTTTGCATCATATGAAAAACAATATGCATACCAATTCACATAACAATACAAACACTCAAGCTAAAACAAGTGCTCAGTTAAATTCCAGTCAATATCTATTACTAGGAATTTTTCTTCTAACCCTAAACTAAATAAGGGTTTAATTATACATAAAACTAATACAGACAAGACATTATCCCATAAGCTAACACTTCTAACAAGTTGCAAAGAATGACAGGGGCAATAGATGCTGTCTAGAATGAAATGTTGAGCTTACGAGCGCTACCAAAAGGGGTAAAACACTGCTTACAATGTCAAGTTGAAGTCCAGATAGCCATATCAAAGTTTATATTAATCACAAACTCTACCTAATAGGAACCCGACCAATATTAGTTGTGCAATCATAAAAATTTAGGAGCTGACATCAACACACTTTTATAAACATAGGCCACAAACCCAGGTATAAATGTCGCAGTTACTAAAGCATACAAGCCATATGATGTAGCTTCCATAGCTTTCATGATTCAGGTAGAACCCATAACTAATTCCCCTTATGTGAAAGAAATCAAAGTTAATGCCAACTCATTTTATAATCTAAACCAAAATGCCCACCAGGCCCCCGAAAACCAATATAATGCCTAAAGCCAGAAACACAAACAACAAGCCCCAATATCATCAGGATCATATTTCAACAACAACAACCAAATTCTATAAAAAAAAAAAAAAAAAAAAATAAAAAGGGAATGAAAATAAACTCACCTTTAATCCAAGAATCAAAACTCAATCAACGCGCGTTAACCATCTAGTAACCTCGCCTTTGCTGCCCTTTGATTTCCCAACTTTGATCCACTGCTCTCTGTATATAAAGGAAATCCCAGTTGACCCGATTCGCAGTCTTCCTCAACACGGGTACAGAGTATGTAGCCTATATAAAATTTTCGATTGAATTTTTTTTTCTCTAAGAGAGTGAAGCTACTCCCTGCTGTTGCAGCAGTATTAACCTTCTGACAACCACAAGTCTTGCTACTACAAATCCTGGAGAACTTCAACTACCATACATATTTCCTAATATTTGCAACTCTAATAAAAAGGGGTTTCATACATCTCTTCAGAAATAAATGATAATCGGTACAGAGCATCAGGTCAGCGCCAGGGAGCTTTAATATCCTTCATCATCCTAGAGATCCTCATAATCCATCAATCGAATACAAACATACAGCCAGAGAGTCTCCCTGGTGCTGTCCTGGGGAATAGGAAATTTCAACAATTTTTTTTATTTTTCACTCAGATCAATGCGAGTTCTTAGGCAAAACAATAGTTTTTTTTTTTGCGATTTCTAAAAATCTTTCCGAAGTTTACTTTGTTTTTATGATTGAAAATATTTATGAAGTTTCCATGAGATTACTTTGTTTTTCTAAAATTTTTTGTAGAGGTTGCGATTTGGGGTTCAATTTTTAAGGGTTCGATTTTGAGAAAGAGTGAAGAGATTTGAGAGAGAGAAGAAATTGGTTTCGATTTTGCAAGAGATTCGAGTGAGAGAGAAGATTTGAATGGGGGAGGGGAGACTTGAGTTTCGATTTGAATGGAAAGGAGAAAAATATTGTTTCTTTGTTTATATAGGTGGTGTGTGAGAGTTAAATGATGTGAGAAAGCATTTTTGGTGATGTGGAGTAA
Source organism: Berberis thunbergii (assembly GCA_003290165.1). Lineage (NCBI taxonomy): Eukaryota > Viridiplantae > Streptophyta > Magnoliopsida > Ranunculales > Berberidaceae > Berberis > Berberis thunbergii. Next base: position 49,754 of record QNQO01001352.1, on the reverse strand, counting down.
TCATTGTCTTTACTTTTGTCTGTTTGGTTGCACGAAAAATAGACATGGAATTGAAGTCATTTTCGTAAATTCAATTTCAATACCATCCCTTCGTGCTTGGAATTCAATGAGTAACAGGAAAACAATTTAATAAAGAATTAATTTTTATCAGTAAATGAACAATTAAACAACGAAAATTTGCATGGAAAGTTGAGATACGACTATTGATTGACACGGGATACATGGCATTACATTTCTTGAAGTCCATTCATGGGTGCACCAACTCCCGTTGCATAAACTTGATCGAACATATTTACTAGAACAAATTTGTTCTTCTTCTTCAATCATTCACACTTGTTATTCAAATTTTCACCATTTGATTGTTTATTTACTAACAGAAAATCGATTTTTCATAATACTATTTGATAAATTGTTAGACACAAAGAAAATGATTTGTGTGTATTGTGTTGTTTTTCTCATTCACAATCTCCTGCTTATATACAAACTAATTCAGAGAATATTGTGAGAATATTCACAATATAATCTGCTAATTTCCTTAAAACTATTATACAATATTGACTCTATAAGCAACCTTCCTAATACACATATTCTCAATCAATCAGGATATTCACAATATATTCTCAATACCCCCCCTCAAGTTGGTGCATGGAGATCCCGTATGCCCAACTTGCGAAGTAGATACTCATATTGACGTTTGCCCAATGCTTTTGTGAAAATGTCAGCGAGTTGCTCATTGGATGGGACAAATGTGGGATTGATATGTCCAGCAACAATGTCATCACGGACAAAGTGACAATCGACCTCAATATGTTTTGTCCGTTCATGAAAAACGGGATTTTGAGATATATGGAGAGCCGCCTGACTATCACAATGAAGAGACATAGGACGTGTGTGAGGCATCCCGAGGCTAGCTAAAATAGCTTTAAGCCATTTCAACTCACATATAGTCATAGCCATAGACCTATATTCCGCCTCTGCGGAGGAGCGGGATACAGTATGTTGCTTCTTTGTCTTCCAAGATACCGGCGAGTTCCCAAGGAACACCAACCAACCAGTGAGGGACTGCCGAGTCAAAGGGCATCCGGCCCAATCAGCGTCACACCATCCATGTAACTGCATGTCGCACTTACTACTCAAATGTATACCTTGACCTGGATTACCTTTTAAGTACCGAACCACGCGCAAAGCGGCTTCCCATTGGTCCGCCCGAGGATGTTGCATAAATTGAGATAAAAACATGAACACTATAAGATAATTCGGGTCGAGTGAAACACAAATAAATTAGCCGTCCCACCAAGCGACGGTAAGGTTCCTGGTTAGCGAGCTCTGGACTCTTGGACAAGGCGAGTCGATGATTCTGTTCCAATGGCACCGCCGCAGGCCTTGCCCCTAGCAATCCGGCCTCAGAGATGATATCTAGCGCGTATTTGCGTTGACAAAGCACAAACCCATCCGGTCCGCGTGCCACTTCAACCCCCAAGAAATACTTTAAAGGACCCAGATCTTTCATATGGAAATAAACACTGAGGTAACCCTTGAATTTCTGTATATCCCCCGGATTACGCCCAGAGATGATAAGGTCGTCAACATAGACAAGAACACTGAGCTGGACCGCACCTCTTTGTAGAGTAAACAAAGAATAATCTGAATAAGATTGCCGAAAACCATAATTCTTCAAAGCAGTTGACAGTTTAGCAAACCAGCATCGGGGTGCCTGCTTCAGCCCATATAATGATTTTTTAAGCTTGCACACCTTTCAAGAAGTTCCCACCTGAAAACCAGGTGGTAATTTCATGTATACCTCCTCCTTAAGGTCACCATGTAGAAAGGCATTATGAACATCCATCTGATGGACTTCCTAATTCTTGGCAGCCGCAACAGCAAGAAAGACCCGTACTGTAACCATCTTAGCTACTGGAGCAAAAGTCTCTGTATAATCAACTCCTTCAATTTGATGATTGCCAAGAATAACCAGCCGAGCCTTCAATCGTTCAATGGTCCCATCAGAGTTATATTTGATCTTGTATACCCACTTGCATTCTAGAGCTTTCTTTCCTGGTGGCAAGTCGGCTACAACCCAGGTTTCATTAATCTCAAGAGCCTCAATTTCTCGTCGCATGGCATCCCTCCAGCGACTGTCTTTCACGGCCTCAGAATAACACAAAGGTTCCCGATTTGCTGTCAAGACTGCAAGAAAATGTCTATGTCGCATAGAAAAATTATCACAATTCACATAATGTGCTATAGGATAGGGTGTACCTGAGGAATGCCGTGGTACGGATGAAGCTGGTACGGATGGACTCATTTTCCGAATGGTATGAGTAACATAATAACGGAGTCGTACCGAGGCTTGCCTTTTGCGTTGACCCCTGCCCAACACATCTTCCTGACTTGGGTCCGGGTTGTCCTCCTGGTTCGCACAAATCGGCTGCCCAGCAGCCTCATCTGACTGCCCAACAACCTTATCCGACTGCCCAGTAGCCTCATCCGGCTGTACAAACTCCTCGGCACATGCCGACTGCCCAACAGTCCTATCCGGCTGTACAAACTCATCAGCACCCCCCTTCAAAACAGGCATAAATGTCTCCTCAAAGTCCTCTTGAACCGCCTCGATATTAGGCAGACCATCGTGATCTAAATTAAAATTATCTGCAAAGGGAAAAACTCCTTCCGAGAATACAACATTACGAGAAACAAAGAAATCTCGTTTCTCCAAGTCATACAAACGCCACCCTTTTTTCCATAAGGGTACCCAACAAAGACGCACCTTCGACTTCTACTGGCAAACTTATCCCCCGTCTGCACATGCGCATAACACAAGGACCCCAAAATGCGCAAGTGATTGTAAGTGGGTGTGCTGCCATACAAGACACTATAAGGTGTTTTCCCATTTAAGACCAAGGAGGGAGTCCTATTTATCAAGTATCCAGCCGTCAACACACATTCTCCCCGAAATGTAATAGGAAGAGAGCCCTGAAAACGCAGCGCCCGAGCTATGTTCAAAATATGTTGGTGTTTCCGTTCAACCGGCCCATTTTGTTGAGGTGTTCCCACACAGGTCGTTTGAAAAACAATCCCATGATCAAGAAAATATTGTCGCAGGCAAGTGAATTCAGTGCCGTTATCACTCCTCAAAATTTTTACCTCTTTATCAAATTGTCTCTTAACCATCGAGAAAAACATTTGAAGAGTATGGGAGACCTCTTTCTTATCAACAAGTAAATAAATCCATACAGCACGGGAAAAATCATCAACAATGGTCAAAAAATAAGAAGCACCACAAGAAGAAGTTGTTCGATAAGGTCCCCATAAATCAGTGTGAATAAGTTCAAAAATAGTTGAAGCTTTATGTTCACTAACAGGAAACTTATCTCTACTTTGCTTTGCCCTCTGGCAGACGTCACAGTTTTTATTCAAGCGATTTTTCTTTTCACTAAGACTTACTTCGGGAACTAACTTTGTTACCTGTAGAGATGGATGACCCAGTCGCTGGTGCCATAGATCAAGAGACACCACACTATTGGCCTTTATTGCGTGAACCTGTGGCAGCTCCCGGAAGTAATAGAGTCCATCGCGTCGTTACCCGCACCAATCAGCATCCTCGAAGTGCGGTCCTGTATAACACACAGATCATTAGTGAATTGGACAAAACAGTTATAGTGATCAGTCAATTGCGACACAGAAATTAAATTGCAAGTTAGCCCTGGCACATAAAGAACATTTTGCAAACAGAAATTTCTGTCAAGAAGGATCGTCCCCTCTTTAGTGTAGATAGCGCTACTCCCATCTGGCAATCCCACGGGACATTGAGCAATCTCCCTTAAGTCACGGAGATCCCCGATCGTGCCAGTCATGTGATTCGAAGCTCCCGTATCAATAATCCAAGGCTTATCAATCATCTTATCGGTCGTTGCGGATTTTGACCCGCCCAGCATTTGGAGAAGTGTCTGCCACTGGGAGGTATTCAGCCCGGGCAGTGGAGATGCATGTGTCTCAGTCACTCCTGCTCCAGAAGAACCTGTCTGAGCAGCATGGGCACCGCCAGCCATGAGCGGTGTTCAAAAAGAGATTTCAAAATACCGCAGAAAGAAGTAAAGCTGCAGCTCTGACTGCTCCTCACGCAGAGAAACAAAGATTTTTTTTTTTCGTTTCTTTTCTTTTCCTTTTTTTTTTTAATATATTCCTTTTTTTTTCGTTTCTTTTCTTTTCTTTCTTTTACTGATGCATTACACAAACAGAGAAACAAAACAAAAAAAAAATACTCTCAAAACCCTAGCCTCTCTCTTCGACTTCGTTCGTCGTTTAGCTTTTCTCGTTCGCTCATTCGCGTTTCAGAGAAGCTCGATAGATCAACAAATGGCGGACACAGAGACATTTGCCTTCCAAGCTGAGATCAACCAGCTTCTGAGTTTGATCATCAACACCTTCTACAGCAACAAGGAGATCTTCCTTCGTGAACTCATCAGCAATGCTTCCGATGCTCTGGACAAAATCAGATTCGAGGGCTTGACTGACAAGAGCAAGCTCGATGGTCAACCGGAACTTTTGATTCATATTGTTCCTGACAAGGCCAACAACACACTCTCCATTATCGACAGTGGTATTGGCATGACCAAGTCGGTGCTTTTGGGAAGCCGAAAGGTTCGGTTCAGCAAGGTTCACCGTTCAGGTTCGATTAGGATCGATTAGAATCGATTAGGATCGATCAGGTTCCTGGAGCTTCGATCAGGATCGATTAGAGTTTCAATCAGATCTGAATCGCACAGGTTCGTCGATCAGGCCGAGATTCTTCTTCTGCGTTCCTTCTTATTCAAAGAAACCCTTTTCATTCAAAGAGGTTTCGATCAGGTACCTGTTCTCCCTTTATGATACTCGTATGATAGGCTCTGATACCATGATAAATTGTTAGACACAAAGAAAATGATTTGTGTGTATTGTGTTGTTTTTCTCATTCACAATCTCCTGCTTATATACAAACTAATTCAGAGAATATTGTGAGAATATTCACAATATAATATTGACAATCTCCTGCTAATTTCCTTAAAACTATTATACAATATTGACTCTATAAGCAACCTTCCTAATACACATATTCTCAATCAATCAGGATATTCACAATATATTCTCAATACTATTTTTTCACTATTCATGAAAATCCAAGTTCAAGAAAGAAGCCTTAAAACCGAATTTACAAAAACAATTTCAATTTCCATATCTATTCTACGTGCAACCAAACATACCAAAATCCCAACAATTTTTACAATGCCACGTATTTGAGAAGCATGGTTAGCATTATCTACCCTACAAAACTGTACCAAATACCCTTTCATGGAAAATTTTATTCCAAATATGTCGGAATATATGAAGAAGAAAAAAATGCAGCAATGCATGGACAGTAAAAGCTAAATCATACAATCTCGATACAATACAACACAATACAATACAATACAACACAATACAATACAATACAATACAATGTAATATTGTCGTGTGTGATCACGCTTGTGCATAGATTAGATTGAAAACAAAGTATGAATGAAAACGGGTTGTGTAATGTTGACAACGTTTTCGATCTAAAATGGGCACGTCAACAACGTGGCGAATATAAAACTTGGCACAAATTATGTACTCGAGTTCTTCCGTAAGGGCCTCCACAGGCATCATAGTGTATGTGCTCAAAATCGCCATTAATTGGTTCACTTAACATCCACATATTTGAATGCGAAGCTTGAGATCCAAAATACCTTTTCAATAGGACCCTCAAAGAGTCATGTCATGTAAGAAAAAAAATTTGTAATCATCATAAGGTTTTTGAAAAACTCTGAATCAGCAATAATAAGCATTTTGTTTTGGCTAATAAATACAATAAGCATTAAACATGTAACAAAATAAAGAGCTTTCCATAAGTACAAGATGCTTATGGTATGAGTTTTAAAAGTGCGATATTGTTCACTTTGGGTTTAACCACTCTCACAATTTTAAAATGTTTCTTATCAAGGGGATTCAATGTTACATATATATAACATATCATCTTCTCTTATTCAGGCAATATAGACTATAACACCTAGATAGTCTATCAACCTTTGAGTCCGCTCACACAAAGTAACCTCACAGTTTCGAAGTCCACTCACGTAAAGTAATCTGCCAACCTCAAAATCCGTCCACACAAGGTTGTTAACTTAAACGTTTGCTTAACAGAAAAAATTAACTCCACCCATGCCAGCAATATATATTGCTTAAGCTACAGTTTAATACTAACCTTTTACCAATATTTAATCAAAAAATCTGAGGCAAACAATTGTTTTTTTTTTGTAATTTATGAAAATCTTTTCGAAGTTTACTTTGTTTTTGTGATTGAAAATATTTATGAAGTTTCCATGAGATTACTTTGTTTTTTTTGAAAATTTTTGGAGAGATTACGATTCAGGGTTCAATTTTTAAGGGTTCGATTTTGAGAAAGATGGAAGAGATTTAATGGAGATGAAAGGGATTGGTTTCGATTTTGCAAAAGATTCGAGGAAAAGGGAATATTTGAATGGGGGAGGGGAGATTTGAGTTTCGATTTGAATGCGGATGAGAAAAATTTTGTTTCTTTGTTTATATAGGTGGTGTCGGAAAGAAAATAGGTGGCGTGAAAGAGTTAAATGGTGTGAGAAAGTATTTTTGGTGATGTGGAGTAGTCATTGCCTTTACTTTATGTTTGTTTGGTTGCACATAAAATAAACATGAAAATTGAAGTTGTTTTCGTCAATTCAATTTCGAAGCCTTCCCTTCGTATTTGGAATTTCATGAGTAGTGGGAAAACAATCTAATAAAGAATCAATTTTTTGTCAATAAATAAACAATTAAACAACGAAAATCTGCATGAAAAGTTAAAATACAACTATTGATTGACACGGGATATATGACATTACATTTCTTGAAGTCCATTCATGGGTGCACCAACCTATCAAAAACTCCAGTTGCATAAACTTGTTCGAACAAATTTACTAGAACAAATTTGTTCTTTTTTTCAACCATTCACCCTTGTTATTCAAATTTCCGCAATTTGATTGTCTATTTACTAATAGAAAATTGATTATTCGTAATACTACTTTTCTATTATTCTTCAAAATCCAAGTTCGAAGAATATGCCTTAAAATCGAATTTACAAAAACATTTTAAATTTTCATGTCTAATTCTCCGTGCAACCAAATTAACCAAAATCCCAACAATTTTTTCAATGGCACATATTTGAGAAACATGTGTAGCATTATCTAACCTACAAAACTGTACCAAATACCCCTTAATGGAAAATTTATTCCAGAGATGCCAGAATATATGAAGAAGAAAAACAAATGCAGCAATGCTTGTGCAAAAAAAGCTAAATCATGAAATTTCGATACAATACAATACAATACAATACAATACAATACAATACAATGATTATCAACGAAAACGGGTTGTATAATGTTGAATTATATAAAATGGGCATGTCAACAACGATGCGAATATAAAACTCGGCACAAATTATGTACTCGAGTTCTTCCGTAAGGGCCGCCACAGGCATCATAGTGTATGTGTTCAAAATCGCCATTACTTGGTTCACTTAACATCCACATAATTGAATGTGAAGCTTGAGATCCAAAATGCCTTATCAATAGGACCCTCAAAGAGTCAAGTCATGCAAGAAAAAAATATGTAATCATCATATGGTTTTTGAAAAACTCTCAATCAGCAATAATAAGCATTTTGTTTTGGCTAATAAATACAATAAGCATTAAACATGTAACAAAATAAAGAGTTTTCCATGAGTACAAGATGCTTATGGTATGAGCATTAAAAGTGTGATATTGTTCGCTTTGGGTTTAACCATCTCATAATTTTAAAATGTTTTTTATTAAGGGGATTTAATGTTGCACGTATATAACATATCATCTTTTCTTACTGAGGCAATATAGACTATAACACCTAGATATATGGGTAGATCTACCCTTTGGCTAAGGGGGTCAGTTGCCCCCCTTATTTTTTTTGAAAAATCCCATTAAATTACTCAGATTTTTTATATTGTTCCCTTTTAAAAGTTTAGGTTGCCCCATTTTGTATACAATCTTGGCTCTCGACTCCACTAAAAATTAAATTATGGATTATTTTAAAAGTTTAGGTTCTCCCCCCACCCCCTTCTATACAAATTTTTGTTACCGATGTGTTCGCATTTCAGGGTTTGATATAGCCAACTGCTATGAAGTTGAGTGAATTGGGAGTGAAAATATAAGAGAAGGAGAAGAGGGTTTGTGAGGGAGATAAAATATAAGAGAAGGAGAAGAGGGTTTGTGAGGGAGATAAAATATAAGAGAAGGAGAAGAGGAGAGAGTGAGAGGGTTGGTGAGGGTGGGTTTGTTGGGAGTTTAAAAAAAAAGAAAAAAAAATTCGTTTGGTTTGAAAAACCACGTTTAAGGGTAAGTTGGTATTTTCAAACTTTTTTTTTGCCCCCCTTTGTCAGCAATCCTGGCTCCGCCCCTCCCTAGATACTCTATCAACCTTTGAGTCCACTCACACAAAGTAATCAAAAAATCTGCTTCAGAGTTTAGAGTTTATTCACGTAAAGTAATCTGCCAGCCTCAGAACTCGTCCACACAAGGTCGTTAACTTAAATGTTCGCTTAACATAAACAAATTAACTCCACCCCTGCCATCAATCTCTATTGCTTAAGCTACAGTTTATTATTAATCTTTTACCAATATTTAATCAAAAAATCTAGAGTCAATCCGTGCCAGACCAGCCCAATACCATTCATCATCTTAGAGATGCTTGAAATGACCCAATCTCTAGAATGATATACGGTATTGGACTGGCCTGGCATGGGCTTGGCTGTGCAAGCCTGACTCTCTTGAAAAACTGATATTTAATTGCTTGTTATAGATGCTCTGAGAAATTTCCAATTGATCTCAACACACTTAAAACAAATTTTCTGTAAGAAATATTTAAAAATGACTTACCAACTCCTTAACATAATTTTCTTTTGTTGTTTACTTTATCAAAGGTGAAAGTTTCAAACAATTTTAATTCCGAGAACTAATTGAATTGTCACACTTTAATATATATATATATATAATCTTACGGATTAACCGATAAAAAGGCACACTTGATATTAATTAAACAATATATACTCATAAACTTTATACATTAGGAGCCATTCCATTAATTTGGGTTATTCCAAGTGAATAATCAAATCCTTTTGTTAACTAAAAATAAAAAAATGTCAATTTCCATGACTTCATTCTCATAGACTTGGGGTAGATAAAGATGTTACTCTTTAACCACCAATTAGATATTACAAAAATTGACACAAATAAATACAAACCATAGATATGCTTTTCATATAATGGGTAAGTACATGTAGGGGTGGGCATTTATCTCGCGATTTTGAATTCTTCCTGATTTTTTTTTTGTCATTTTGGGATTGAACAAACTCATTCTGATCCCGTCTCGTCTCGATCTAGAGTGGGATGGGTTCGGGATGAAGATTTTCAATCTCGCCTATCACGTCCCGTCCCGAATATATTTATTTAATAATTATTATTATTAATTTTAATCAAAGTGCTCTTCTAAATTAAAATTTAGGATGTGTTGAAATTAAATCAATGTAAGATAAAATTCTATATGAAATCTAAATGAATTGAATCATTAATTCTAAATAAAATTTAATATTTATTTGTCTTCCAAAAAAAAGTTCAATATTTATTTATTTAATATCTATTATTATTTATAATATAAGTTACATGTACATAAATTTGACATCATTGGTGTGTGAGTAATGTGAGATAGATCATTTTTTTGTTATTTTTTATTAGAGTACTATTTAATACGTGTTTATCCCGTCCCGTCCAAATCCCGTTTGAGATGAGATTAGGTCGGAATGAAGTCTATCTTATCCCATCCCATCCCAATCCCGAATGAACGGGACGAGATGGACCCGCACCCACCCCTAAGTACATGGGTGCAACTTGGGCGGACCAACTCAAACCCAACCCGAAATTTTTTGCCCATGGGTTCAAAATATTAAGGCCAATCAAAATTCAGGTTGGGGTTCAGCTTGGACCAGGGCATTAGGAACCCAAGCAAACTGAAAAACCCGAAGAATTTGAGTAATTTGTAAATTTATTATCCATATTATCTAATTTATACTAAATTATTTAATTTAAAAAATTCAATTTGTAAAATTCATGGCATAACATTATCTAACCTACAAAACTGTACCAAATACCCCTTAATGGAAAAATTTATTCCAGAGATGCCAGAATATACGAAGAAGAAAAAAAAAATGCAGCAATGCTTCTGCAACAAAAGCTAAATCATGAAATCTCCGTACAATACAATACAATACAATACAATGAATATCAACGAAAACGGGTTGTATAATGTTGAATTATATAAAATGGGCACATCAACAACGCGGCGAATATAAAACTTGGCACAAATTATGTACTCGAGTTCTTCCGTAAGGGCCACCTCAGGCATCATAGTGTATGTGCTCAAAATCGCCATTACTTGGTTCACTTAACATCCACATATTTGAATGTGAAGCTTGAGATCCAAAATACCTTATCAATATGACCCTCAAAGAGTCAAGTCATGTAAGAAAAAAAACATGTAATCATCATAAGGTTTTTGAAAAACTCTCAATCAGCAATAATAAGCATTTTGTTTTGGCTAATAAATACAATAAGCATTAAATATGGAATAATAACGGAATATTTTTCACTTTGGGCTTAATCACTCTCATAACTTTAAAATGCGTCTTATCATGGAGATTCGATGTCACTTGTATATAACATATTTCTTTTTTCACTCAAGCAATGTAGACTATAACACCTAGATATTTTTATAACACTTAGATATTTTTTAGTCTTTGAGTTCGTCCACATAAAGTAATCTTTCAATTTCATAGTCCACCCACATAAGATATATGTCATCTTCAGAGCCCATTTGTTAGCTTAAATACCGAGATAACGAAAAAATTTGACTCCACCCTTGCCAGCAATCTCTATTGCTTAAGCTACAGTTTGTTACTAACCTTTTGCCAATGATAAAGAGCAGTTCTACATGGCGAGGAAATGAGCGAGAGAAGGGAGGTGGCGGGGTGGGGACCGTTCACTTCTCTTGAGATGTGCGCGCAAAAATCGATGACACACATTCCGAAGGAGGTGAACGGTCCCCACCCCCACCACCTTCCTCCCATCGCTCATTTTGTCGCCCACTTCCTCGACATTTAGAATTTCTGATGATAAATTTTAATTGTCGAGGAAACCAACGAGAAAACCAGCAAGGGAGGGAGGGTAAGTTAGCCTTACTATTTGCCAATATTTAATTGCTTGTTATAGATGCTCTGAGAAATATTTAAAAATGACTTACCAACCCGTAAGACATATGGACCCATAACTTCTTAAAATATAAATTTAATTTCAAATAAATTTATCAAAGGTGAAAGTTTCAAATAAATTTAATTTTGAGAACTAATTGAATTGTCACACTTTAATATAATATATATATATATATATATATATATATATATATATATATATATATATATATACATATCTTACCGATAAACCGATAAAAAGGCGCACTTGATATTAATTAAACAATATATAATCATAAACTTTATACATTAGCAGCCATTCCATTAATTTGGGTTATTTCAAGTGAATAATCAAATCCTTATGTTAACCAAAAATAAAATATAAAAAAAAAAATGTCATTTTCCATGACTTCACCCTCATAGATAAAGATGTTACTCTTTGACGTAAATAAATACAAACAAATAAAGATGCCTTTTTCTTGTCTTCTATGTGGAACACGAGCCCTTCTACGCGTCGGGAACGCGCAAGGAAATGGGTGAAGGGGGAGTGTTCCCTCGACATTTAGAAAAAGCTGTGGAACACCACTCACTTTCCAAAATATTACAATCTCCATTCCAAATCTTAAAAGAAAAAAGAAAAAAAGAAAAAGAAAAAAAATCCACCTCCATTCAACACAGTCTCCAAATCTTTGCGATAAGAGGAATTGATGCAATCAGTGAGATTATAACCGAAGCGTATCAATTGTTGGTTGCATAACCAAACCTAAATAATCCTTTTCTCAATTTCAACAACTTGTGTTTTTAGCTAGCCGAAGACTATAAAAATTGAAAAAAAAAAAATTCATGTCAGGGAATGTGATTTCTTCAAAACTGTTGAAATTTCATGAATTTTTATTTTTGAGTTATCGAATTTTTTTTCGAAATCTGAAATATTTATTTTTCTCATTAAGGTAATTTTAATTTACGTACATTTTAAACTTAATTTAGTAAAATTTTGTTATATAGGTTTTTCTTATTCATTATGTAGTTTGTATGACATTATGTGTGATACTCTTGTGTGGACGGATCTAAAGGGAAGGGTGAAGAAGAAGCTAAAAAATTCATGGATTCCAAAAGAATTGGCCAGATACAAAGAGGAGATCATAGTCCCATATTATCTGAATGCGAGAGGGTGATACACTATATATGTACGAGATTGAATCTACAAAATATTATGCATTTTAAAATCGTGCAGACTTTAAAACCAAAGCTGACAATAGATTCACAAACTTTACAGCAAACACAAAATCACAAACTATTTACAATTTTTTTCATTCATTTTTTTTTGAAAATCTATGAGATCCATCACCTGTGTACAAGTACAACAGCAACACATGAACACAACAGCTAAATGTGGGCTACATGGCCCAATTGGAGGGAGCATTTAGGCCCACTAACCCGAAACGTCAGATGTTCTTGCAGCACTGTTTCCGGATCTTGGTTGTCTAAGAAGATCAATCAGTGCTTCTACCTGTTTTTAACATCATAAGGATCATAAAATCAGCATAATCAACATAAATTTGAACTTATTTTTTTTTTACAAATAATAAACAAATACTCGTAAGTATTCGTCTAATATACCCAAAAAAAAAAAGACATCTCGCATAACACATGTACATCGGCATGGTGCAGCCAAACTTTGAGCGAAACACTTGTATTTCGGTCTGGTGCATCTAAACTTTGAAGTAGTAGGCAAGGATTGTGAATTTGTTTTTGTAATTTCGGTAAGTTGATTTTAAGAAATATTTCATTATGCATAAAAAAAAATTGAAAATTGAAAATTATTAATAAAATTTAAGTATTTTAAAATCTTATGTGTTAAATAAAAAGTATACAAGATTCTAAATATGATACAAACTACGTATTGAATTGCAAAAGAATTATTTATATAATAAAATTTTAACGAGTTAAAATTTCAGAAATTCTTATTATCAAGGAAACCAGCGAGGAAAGAGAGGTGGCAGGGGGTAAACCGTTCACCCCCTTCGAGATGTGTGCCCACTTTTTTGGTGCGCACATCCCAAGGGAATGAACGATTCACCTCTTTTTCCTAGCTGATTTCCTCGACAATAAGAATCACTCTTAAAATTTACAAAAATTGGAAAAAGTCTCTAAAAGAAAATATTTTACGAAATTTTGACATTTTCGATAAATCACATTCCTTGTACTTTGCTTGAAAGTCCAACGGAAAAAACTGACCTTTTGCTTAGCACGAGTGGTATCGGATTGTGACAACGCCACTAACGGGGGAATCGCACCTTCGCGAGCCACCATGTTACGATAAGTTAAACTATCTTCACAGATGTGTAACAAAATCGAAGCCGATAGTTCCTTCTGACGAGGCAAACCAACTTCCACAATCTCCACCAGCACCGGAATACAACCTTCTTCAACAGCAGCAGTTTTTCCCTCCGGTATCGTAACCAAAATACTCAACACAAACGCCGCTTTGTCCACCATTCCCGACTCGAAATCCGCCATTAATTCCAATAGCGGTTTCATAATACCAGCTTGCACAGCTCTAATCTTGTTTTCGTTGATCGAACACAACGAATAAAGCGCGGTGGATGCGTCTTTCTTGCCGCGGAAACCGCCGCTTTCAAGCAAGTTCACGAGCAGCGGTATCGCACCAGACCTACCGATCACCGCCTTGTTTTGTTCTATTTGCGACAGACGTAGGAGAGCGCAAGCAGAGTTTTCCTTTGCAGTTGAAGTTCCGGACCTGAGAGCTCGTACCAGTGGCTTGATCGCACCGGAATTTGCAATTAGGTTTTTGTTTTCTTCGCAAAGAGATAGGTTCAGAATCGCCGTAACTCCGTGTTCTTGAAGCTGAGTATCATTCGAATTGACGAGAGATATCAATGGTAGAATTGCACCTTCTTTCGCGATTTTGACACGGTAATCCGGCTTGTTCTTCGCCAGGAGACGAATCTCCATCGCTGCCTGACGTTGTGATTCAATTGAATCAGATTCTAGATTTAGTATCAGCTGACGAATCAGATCCTCGCAATTCTCCGATGCACAATCAATAAGGAGATGTCTGCTCTGCGTCGAAGAGAGGGAGAATTCGCCGCTATTACATTCGCTGAACGCTGCTGAAGTAGACTCGTCGTAAATCTCAGTGGACATTGACATCAATAGGATCAATAACTTCGGAGAGAATATTGAAATGAAAAATAAAATGTCATGGAAAAATGAAGAGGTAATTAGAGGCGGGAGAACGCGTGCGAATGTCAATGACCGCAAAGAATCTGACTTTGGTGAGCACGTGCGTGAGGTCTTTATAGGCGTGCGGATGAAGGTTCTTTTTGTTTTTTGTCTTAGAAAAAATAGCATTTCTTATTGTCGAGGAAAGTGGCGAAGAAATCAGTGAGAGGAAGGGGTTTTATCACTTATCCATTTCGAAATTTATACTGTTGCACATTTCAAAAGTGTTGGTATGCATTTCGAGGAGATGAACGGTCACACCCTCCCCTCACCATTTAGAATTTCTATAAAAAAAAAATTGAGTCTTCTTCATGAAGGGTGCTGTTCATGTGTTTTTTACACTGTTTTTTAGGGGATTGTCACCTGGTTAAGGTGATTCTTAAACATTATTTTAAGTAAAGAAGAAATAGAAGTCATAATTATTAAAAAAAACATTGTTAACCTGCACAAAGAAATAAGGTTTTTCGAGGCTTAATGCATGCTTAGATAAAGGTGCGACTCTCATATCTTGTGCACATGAAGGAAAGCATCGACTTTAAACTAGAAATAAGGTTTACGATAAAAGAATAAGAGTGATTCTACGTGACGAGGAAACCAGCGAGGAAAGGGAGGTGGCAGGGGGTGAATCGTTCATCCCCTTGGAATGCGTGTACTAAAAAAGTGAACACATATCCCGAGAGGATGAACGGTTCGCCCTCCGCCACCTCCCTTTCCTCGCTGGTTTCCTCGCCCACTTCCTCGACATTTAGAATTTCTGAAAGAATAAAGCGCTTTTCCAAGAAGTGCTGCTTAGGTTCTTAGATGAGGTATTTTTATTGATTTTTTTTCAACAAAGTTATGTTCTTTTCTATGTAGTGTAGAATAGAACAGTCTAAGCAAAATCTTCTGTGTAAAATTTATTTTGCGGGAAAATTGTAGATAAAGATTTTGTAGTCAAACATTTTTTTCTTCATATAAGCATTAAGAAAATGTGCTTAAAATTGTGCGGATGATACTTACCGCTCAATATGCGTTCAATTATCGATTCATATACATTGTCATTGACCTTATCGGTTAGGTCTTCGCAAATTTTGTTAGGTCTTCACTAATGTTTGTGAGTATTAATCGCAAATTAGCAAATAGTTACTTTTAATTGATTTCATTACTGCGGTGTTAAGGGTACACTTATTATTGCTCAAACGCCCACATGTTGAGCTTCTTTTGAAATTTCAACGAAATTTTTTTTTTTGTTTTTGTGTTTATTAAGTCAATGATTTTTTTTTGTTTCTTGACATGAAAAAATCAATTGGCGAGTTTGAAGGATTTTTTCAAGGCAAGTTTACGATGTATAGATACTTTATAATTGATGATACATCAAACCAATCACCTAACCACAATCAGACATATGGCACGAGTCAATCCTAGTGAGAAAGGTTCTAGTCTGGTTTAATCAGACCCAAGCCTGATTCAAATTAATTACTATTCAGTTCGTAACTCCGGCGCTCAAAGCCAGATTATATGAGCTCAAAGCGGTAAGAACTTTGGAGTTTGGTTCAGAATAATAAGACCCAAATACAAACCTCTGAACTATAGCAGGCCAAGGTTCATTTGCGCTACTCTCAGTCCAATCAAGCATGAGTCATAAAAAAAAGCCAAGTGCTAAAGGAGAATCAGTTATAGACGGATAAGATTCTAAGCATGTCTTCAACGATAGAGTCAATTAAGAAGTGAAACAGTCGTTAAACGAATGAAAAATGTAAACACTTGTTCAAGTACTTAACTTTACCATTTGAGTGTCTTCGACTGCCACAACGATAATCTCCAATTCACCGATATCCATCTTTACATGTCAAAATCAATAGAGATAGATTTTAGGATATTTATTAAAAGCATGAGGCTGTGAAGTTATAAATTGACAATAAACATGGAAGTCCAACACCCTTTTAGTCTATTAATTAAGATAGAGACATGACAAATAAAAATAGATAGTTAAACATCGATAACAACTTATGATCCAAAGATGCCATCGTTTTGAAAGAAACTTTATATCTTCCAATCAAAACATCACAGAGTGCACTAACCTCAAATAGAGGTAAGAATTTTGTGGTAATTGACAACTAAATCTTGAAAATGCCACAATAAGTTTTGTTTTGTTTTGTTTAGTTCTTATAACTCGTAATCAATCTTTTAGTTTTAGCGATTTTGCTTACATTTCAAAGGTTTTCAAATTGAACCTAACTCCGATAAAAAAACAAAATTGAACGCGTTTTTAATGAGATCAGTAAGTCGATACCAATAAGTTTTTTCAACCCTAATCTGCAGGATTGATCGAGATCGCTTTGAAATAACATTTACGACTTGTCTATATCTTGAGCTATTTTTTTTAATTATTATTTATTTTTTGGTGGTAATTGTCAAGAAATGTTGAAAATGTCCACACAGACTTTAAAACAACGTACTTTTATATATATATATATATATATATATATTAAACCAATTACCATACCATATCTAAATAATGTTGATTAAATATGTTTCGTATACTCAGACAAAGATTAAAAAAGTGTTAGCTTCTAGAAGTTATCATCATCATGTTTAACTTTTCGATTAATTTTATTGATTCACTGTTTAATAGTTAATCGATGAATTAAAGTATGCTTTGTGTATTTCAACTTAGGCTTTTTTTTTGTATGGAAGTCTAATGTGGATTGTCAATGACATGACTGTTCAATGATTAGAGCTTAGCGGATGACATCACTAAGTCATGGGTTCAAAGTTCAAACCCAGCTTGCGACATCTTTAGTGAATTTTAGAATCCTATAAAAACTCTACTTGCCTTTCCGAAAAAAAAAAACCTAATGTGAATTGCATTATTGTAGTTAACAAGATAAAGATTCTAACATATCATCCAATGTGTATATACAATTAGTTTCAGTACAAACTATATAATAATTTGATGTGATGTTACAACTGTGAGCAGTTAGGTGCTCCAAATAGGGTTACCAATCACTTGGAACATTAAGAGATGCTCCCACTTCATAATGGAAAACTTAAATTATCCAAAATTAGTGGTGCCCCCAAGACTGACGATCAACGATGGTTACATGCACTGAAGTTGGAAAAAGCATGGCTCGTGATAGAGGATCGGAAAAAGGATAAGCTTTTAGGTTTTCGAAATTTACCTACTAATTGTACTATTCATGTCATTCACGTTTGTCTGCTTTGTTTGTTCGATTTTAAGCAAATGGTGTTGTTGTAGTTTGTTACAAGTGTGTATTTTGGTATATTTGTTGCTCTAAAGTGTGTATTGAACTGTACATATTTGGGTGGATTATGACTTGAGCAAGTCTAGTTGGCCTAGTTTGCTTGCCTAGTCGGTTTATTTACACATGTTGTTTATCTTCTTTAAAACACAACCACAAACACTTTAAAGAGGAGGAATAAAAAAATAATTCAAGCCGGCTAGAATTTATGTTATGACATTCCTTTTACTAAAAAAAGAAGTTTCTAGTTTTTTCTCTCTCAGACGAGGGTTTACTTGTGGTGTAGCATTTGGAAAAATTTTCCTAAGCGTGTTTTTAGTGTTTGTTTCATACGTAAGTTCTATTCACAACCAAACATAGAAATTTCCATGTATTTGTGATGATTTTCATAATCAATGTATGTTTCTTGAATCCATGTTATGAACTTTTTGCCATGTTTTTTTGTAGGTTTGCATGAATTTGGTTCTCCCTAATTTGATTGTTATCCAAATTTTGTACATTTTGTTATTCTCTAGAGCTTTGCTACAGAGCGAGGGAGGGAGCAAGGTAAAGGGGCGAGGGATGGGTGGTAACCACCCATCCGTCTCGAGATAAGTGCATCGGATTTGAGATTTACAATAGCACTTATCTCGAGGCAGATGGGTGGCTTACACCCCTCCCTCGCTCCCTTTCCCTCGACCCCTCCCTCGACCCCTAGAATTTTTCTATTCTCTAATATAGCATTACTATCCAAATTTTGTACTTTTTGATAATAACACAATAATATAACACTTCAGTCATGTTAGTGAAACTTTTGAAGTTCAATCTAAAAGGTTACAAGGAAATGTAAGTTATGTCAAGTAGTTGGTCACAATACTAGCTAGCACTTGTAAAGCTCCCATTGCATCTACCCTCACTGTGGAAAACAATGCAGCTCACACTTCTGATGTGTCAAGATCGAATTCAAGATCCCACCACTTCCCAAGTTCCAACAGTTCAAGCTTCATGTTGTCAAGCTAGACCAGTTCAAGCTTCATCTTCTCAAGCTAGAACTATCCAAGCTCCAAGTTATCAAGCTCCACCAGCCTCACAATCTGCAAGAGTTCAAGCATCACCTTCAGCAATGCCACAATTTCTAACTAGAAACATTTATGATTGCATTGGGTACATGACAACACAAGTGACATGACAGCTCAATGGTTAAAAGCTTGGCAGATGGTATTAGTAGGTCATGGGTTTAACCCTGTCGGCGGTATGTTTATCAGTTTATGGTGTGTTAACCAATTATGATCTTTGATAGGTTATGGGATCCTGAAAACCTAGCTCACTTTCAAAAAAAAAAAAAAAAAAACAACAACACCAAACCCACCAACAAACACCATGACAAGGAATGAGATTTCACGAAATCTTACAAAAGAAAAGGGGCGAAAGGAAAATTTTGAGGTTTTTTTTGTTAATTTCAATAAATTTCTTTAAAATTCAAAAATCACCTACCAAAAGTTACATTTTTTAGAGGGTCTTTTTTGAAAATTTCGGGGTTTTTTCATATTATCAATTCTTCAAAAGTATTTATTGATTTTTGAAACCACTTCCTAATTTTCAAATTATCATTTCTTCTACACTTATATATTAATTTTTGAAACCACCCCTAATTTTTAATTATATATTAATTTCATACTATTTCTTAAAATTAGGAGACCGAAATGAACTCGAAAAGCGAAATCACAATCCTTGCACCATGAGATCTATTGGAAGGGGACAAAGTAAGCCATATGAAGTTGTTGTTGCAAGCAAGTTAGGTGGATATTGTCCAAACAAGATGACTCCCTTTAGGCCACCATGGAAGAAGATGACTAACATGATATCTTAAACCTTTTTTTTTTTGTATTTACACACTTAGTAACATTTTTACTTAACAAACACTTAGTGACACTAACTTATTTTGGGAGTGTATATGTATTAATTGGTATGCTTAACCATCTTTTGGATGGAGTGGGGGAAAACTATGGAATGTACAAGATTGCCACACTACAAATGGTTTTTTTTAACATGAAAGTTAATAGAACAAACCTGCAGGGATGCTCCCTGGTTTGTATTTGTAATGCATCTATGTTGCTTTGTTTGTATTGCTGGTCATACTAAATAAAATTTCTTGCAGGTTGTTCCTTGTGTTGATTTATAGGTACGATGCTTTCTTGCTAACAGTCTTCATCTTCATCGCTCTATTTGAACTAACCTTAAAGGTACATTTATCTTATAATCTCTTAACGAGTAACAATTGCTAAAGATGCTATACTTGTAACTTGCCTATGAACGCAACAAAACATAACCAATATAATTGACAATAGATTGATTAGAGATGTGGCGCACGTTGCATAGATGAAATACATGAAAATGAACATACTACTCTTTGATATTTGACTTCCAATTGCATCACAAAGGTCAGATAGTTTGATCTCAAAGGTCAACTTCTTCTCTTCTTCGTATTCAATCCATTGAAAACCTTTGTCACATTTGTTGCAGATCTCATACTTCTTCCCTTCAGTGTTTGCTTCGGTATAAGTTCAAATATCTCTTATGCCATCTCACCCTATAATTAGACATGGAGTTCCTACCATGAACAATCATTCATCCAATGGTTGGGGTCATCGCACTTGAAACAATGCACAATCATTCATAAAAAAATTATGTTACAGTGAGACTTACAACGTCGGCAAACCAATTTTTGTAACTAATTTACATAATTAAGAAGTTGCTTCTGTCTTTCTAACCTTCCTACAGAATGTCGTCTCAATCAATCTTAAACATGTAAAAGAACCACACGGCTTTTAAATGTTGAAAGGAATATATGACAGAAATCTCGGCAGAATTATCATATATATGATGATGATGCCACTGACAAGAAAGTATAATATCACTAAACAAAAAAACAGCGCTAATGGAACGTCTTAAGAAACTGAAACTCCAAACATGCCTTCACTATGATGCCAAGAGAGCTTCTACCTTCGCAATCTGATCCTCTTCATTCTTGGGTGGGGGACTCTTACTAGCCTCATCATACAAGTCATGCTTCCACTTGTCTGCACGTTGACTGTTTGGACGATACTGGTTTCTTTCTCCATACCTTCCAGGAAATCTGTCTCTTACCCTAGAGCCTCCACCGCCACCAGCAAGCCTCTCTCTTGAATAAAACCCTGACTGCTGCGTTTCTCCCCTGTTCTGTGGTGGGAAATCACGTCTGAATGTTTTTTCGGACCTGTCTGACCCATGACCATGAATGTAGCGTCCTGCTCTCTCCTCCTTCGGGTTTTCAGTAACAGGTCTTCCATCTGTGGATGTCACGCCTGCAGCATTTCCAGATTCAGGCTCTGTCTTCTTTTCCCTAAACGCTGGTCTTTTCCTTGTAGGGGCCGGTGCATCAGCCTCCAACTCATGAAACCGATCATGACGCCAGACATTGCCATCACCTCTAACATGGGTCCTTTCATCTCTTTTCTGCTGGTCATATGCATCCACCCTGTTTCCTCCAAACTTGTCAGCAGATTGATCCTTCGAATTGCCCCACCATCCACGCTCTGAAAAGATGTGCCATAAATAAACATTATAGTTAAGTTTCGAGTAAAACTCAAAGTTGAGGACTAGCCCAATGTAAAAGATAAACCAGAATGACAGAGAAACTTAGAGAATGTACTCTCCAAGTCACTGGCAGGGCCAGATTTTTCTTCATATGTACTGGGGGTTATAACCAAAATATTTCTCTACATCTCTAAAATTTTATTTAAAATTAATATCACAAAGTTCTCAAAAGTGCACAAGTCTCAAGCCTACCTAAAGAATCACCAAGTGGGCTTACAATGGATGATCTTTTTTTAGCAAGTGAATTGACTAGATGAGTTAGTAGCAATTAGCAAATATGCATTAATTATTAAATACAAAAGACAGGCTGAGAGCATGAAAACTTCAATGACAAACTATTTTTCCAAATATAATGCATTTTTTTGTAAAAATTGTGTAATTTCTTTCGTGGTTCTTGTCTCTGTCTTTCCCTAATTGATCATGAACCATTGCTTTACTGGTAGTTTAAATCTGATGAATCCAAGTTGTTGAGGCTAAAAAAATTTGGACCTTTCTAACCAGGCAAGCTTATTCTTAAAGTAATAGCATAATTACCAATAACTCTATCAATTGAACTGTATGATCTTGGGTGAACGGCACAATAGGTTTATAGGTGTTCACCATAGCAATAGCTCTAACACTACAGGTGTACACATCTAAGGTAGATATGGATGAGAGCCTTGGGCTTGGACACCACTGCAAAACGAAATTTTGTTGTACTTACTACATAAGGCATGCAATCACTAAGGTTAAACACGTGCTTTACATAACTTCAAAATTTGAGGGGGACAATTACTATGGATGTATAATATCGGGAATGGGCTTTGATGATGATGATGACGACGAATTACTATGGATAAATGTAACAACAACACGGATACGGGTCGAATACCTGGTATTCGACACGGATATGAAGTTTCTGACACATTGGCCAAAAAAAACAAAATACGCCTATACATTTTAGCATCATTTACTTTTCACCAATAAGTTTTAAATAATTAGTATATTTATCTACTTGTAGGTTAGTATTGTTACTCATTACTACTATTAGTTGCCATAATGTGCAAGTAACCGTAGTAAAGAATATAAACTTCTCAAAGATATGTGAAAGTTGATGATCTAAGCAATATGTATCTAATGGGAGTATCCATGAGTGTTAACACGAGTATCTTATCTGACACGATACGCGCACACACTTTTGTCTTGTAGAAATAAAGTGTCCTTGTTACATAGCTATGGATTCAACAAACCAAACACTATTATTTGAACCTCACCCTCTGTCAAATGAATGTTATCAAATAACAGAACCTCTAAACAGATGGTTAGGCAGCAACATTGCCGAACAGGCACACACAATGGGACAGTTGTTTCACTGAATTATTTCGGCACTGATAAGTGATAAGCATTTTGAATAAAGGACTAGTCAATTATTTGAAAAATAATAATAAAATGAATAACAAGAACTAAAATTATGATAACACTTGAAATATAAAGAGAATAAAAGGATGACAAAACAAACCAGTGGTTTCCCTTCGTCCAAAGCTTCGACCACCTTGCCCAGCACTGCTACGCTCATCGTGCTGTATAAAACATTAATTGGTAGGTCTAAGTCTGTTATACACAGAGGAGACATTTATCGAATGGGTCTGAGGAAGAACCCCGCTAAAAAAAGAATTTTATACACTGAATAAAAATCAAATAATCAAATTCAATGCATTAAATTTTTTAATTATGCACAATTAGCAGCCTATACAAAAGTAGAGTTTGAGAAGTGAATTAATACGAATTTATTTAATAATTAGTTAATATGGAACCATAACTCCATTGCAATCTTTTAGCAAGAAAATTTGTGTAAGAAATTAATATTTACACATCCATATTTGTTTCAAATAATCTCCAAATTCCCTACATTTCAAATAATCTCCAAATTCCCTACTTTATGAAGTATGAGATGTCATTGAATATTGAAGCATCCAGACTGGAAAAAAGGGGCATTGAGACAATAGTTCTCCATAACTCTCACGATGCTTGTGCAGAAAACTATCACCATGATGATCCATGTAGGGTTCAGATACGTGCCTACAGTATTGTTGCAATGAGCTCGCATGGCCAATATGGACTAGAATGTCATGTTCTCTAACAATAGGGAAAAGTGCGCTAAATGTCACCAGAATGGGGGATAGTGTTGTGGGCCATGTCCTGTGCAGTTAAAAAGGAGTTATAACTCCTTCATAATGTGTAACGGATGTAATTTATATAAAGGTAGGTTGTAACGGCAATCGATATATTGCTTATATAGCGGCCGTTATGAATAAAACGTTATAACTTGTAACGGTGTTATAAAGTTTATTAAATATATATAAAATTAAAATTAAAAATTAAAAAAAATAGATTCATTTTTCTTTTCTTTTTTCAGATCCAAGCAAAGAAAAAATCGAAAGAAGAAAAAGAAGAGGAAATTGAAGGAAGAAGAAACTGAAGAAGACGAAGACCGTGCGATCGAACCTCCGTTCAATCGATCTTTGATTCTCTGTGCGATCGAAATGAAGAAAACGAAGACCGTGCGATCGAACCTCTCGACCTTGCGATTGAACCACCGGACCATAAGATCGAACCTCCGGCCTTCCTGCTTCCATTCAAGGATGCACCGACTCTCCGAAAACCCCCCGAATCACGCATCAAATACGTGTTGGACACGAATTCGCGTACGACATGCGCTGAACACGTATTGGACACGGGGTCAACGATCAAAATTCGTTGACTAAGTTGGACACGGTCCGGACGCAGTCAAAATTCGTTGACTATGAAATGTTTTATTTTCGCCCGATCCTTCCTCCTCCCACACAGCGACTGAGTCAGAGCAAAAAAAAAACTCAGAAACCCTAACCCATCGATCGATCGAGACATCAAGAGACGGAGGAGAAGAATCGATCGATTTTGATTTTCGACTGACAAACCCTAACTCACAAACCCAAAAAAAGCATCGATCGATTTCAATTTTCGACTGACAAGAAAAATCGATCGATTTCGAGTTTCGACAGAGAGGACTACAGAGAGATCGACAGACAGAGGAGAAGATAATTAGGAGCAAAGAATCATGGCGTCCTCATCGACACCAGGAACGTTCGATCGATCGACAGGATCGATCGATTTCGTTTTTTTCCTGCTTATCTGAGTAGAGATGTAGAGTACTCGATCGATCGATTTCGTTCCTGTGATTTATTTCATCGACCCTCGATTGAGATCGATCGATTATTCAATTTCTGTTTTTTTTTCTCTGCTATTCTCTGCCATTTTGGTTCCTTCGAATCCTTCCTCATTTGAAATTTCTACGATTTCATCGATCGATTCGATTTGTTTTTTTTTCCTGCAAGTGGATGTTTTCCTGCGATTCGTTTTTTGTTTTGCAAGTTGAATTGTTTTGCAATTAGAATTCCAGTTAAAACATATAGATTTGTTTTCCAGTTTTTTTTTCTTCCTGTGATTCCTGTTTTGCTGTGTTTTTTCTTTTCTTTCTCTTCAGTCTTCATATATATGAAAGTATGCATGATGCATGAAATACTTGCACCTATTGGCTGGAAAGTGAAAACTAAATAAGAAATTAAAATTGGTTTTAGCAGGCCAAGGAGCTGGAGATGATCTTTGGAAGCATGCGACAAGATTATGAAGACCAAGAACGAGCTGAAGATTTAGTGTATGTGCATTCCAACCTTCGTCTTTTGTCAAGAAGAAAACAAAAGTACCAAGAAGGTGAGACAGGGATGTGGGATGTCACAGAAGATGCTATTGATTCGTTGGATTTGGATGTTACTGGAGTACTTGAGATTGTCAGTCTTTCGCTTGATGAACCTGAGATAGAGGCTGGACTGTTGGATGCAGAAAATGTGACAGTGGATCCGTTAGTTAATGAAGAAGAAGAAGAAGAAGAGATCTAGCCGCCTCGCTGGTGACTGGTGAGTTTTTAAAATTATCAATTTACATTATCAAGTTAATGAAATTATATTGCTTTATGCTTTATGAGTATGACTTGACTACTTGAGCAGTTGAGCTTGACTTTATGATGCATTTGTAAATTTGAATGTATTATTGATATATTTGAATTTGATGAGTTACAAAAAATATATATTAAAAAATTAAGTTTGACCGTGTCGCCGAGTCCTATTTTTTTGAAAATTGTCGAGTCGTCGTGTCCGAGTCCGTGCATCCATTTCTAGTAACCTCCCTTGAACCTCCATTTCTATTTTCTGCTTCCTCACCCATTTCTGGTAATCCTTGATGGAATTTTGGATGTTTTAAAGAATTTGGGTCTATAAAATACACAAAAGATCTGTTTGATGGGTTTATAAACATCCCTGATCTGTTTGATGAGCAATTAGATGGGGTTATAAAATCAACTAGGGTGGGGTTGTAGAGATCTCACTAATACACAAAAAATCAGTTTGATGGAACTTTTATTTTTATTCTCTCAGTTTCCATTTGATTTACTTATAAATACATTAAATCATAAATACTTAGTAGATGTATAAAAATATTTTATTATAGACCTTTATATACTGTTATATTCTTATATGATCATTTATAACTTGTAACACTCCTAGGCCGTTATGGGTCTGTTATCCGTTTTAATTGCATATGCCACGTCAACCTCTAGCAACTAACTCATGACCGCATACGCCCAATTTCTCAACCCATATTCTTGGTAACTTCCAAAAACCACCAATTCTCTTCTAGAAGATCCATAGAAGAAAGAAAAAAAAAAGTTGGTCCTTTCTCCATTGTTAGCCTATTACCTTTCTCGTGATCTCATTCGCTCTCCAAGTAACTTCTTCCTTTTGGGCACCTAAGGTAAAGGCCAATTCTAGACTCCCAAAAAGAATTTTAGGGTACAATCATCTAATTAAAAATCCACAATCCCACCATCTTCATTTGCAAGGGCTAAATTTGTCATGGATACCGAACCATCTTCATTTGCAAGGGCTAAATTTGCTCCTGAGATCTCATTGTAGAAAATATATTACACACTTTGTTTCCTGAAATCAAGGCTAAGTCAAAAGGGAGGTAGTTGCCCCTTCTTGTAAATTTTGAAGACTTATGCTAGAGTGTCTTGATCAATGGGTAAACTCGAAATTTGTTGATTGCCCCAAATTTTGACTTCAACACGCATGGTCAGGGTTTGACATGTTATTAGTTTCATATGGTGTGCTATATAATGTACGTTTATTGTTGCCTCAAAAAGTCCCAGTTCGGAGGATTCAAGTACTACATACTAGCCTTTCTATGATATACGTAAAGAGAGATTTCTTACAAAACCCTAGAGAACAAAACAGCAAAAATGTATATTTCCAAGTGAAGAAACATTTAGAAATGAAATAAAAAGCAGTGAAATAGATCAGTAGTTAATGTAATAAATTTCAATCGCACAAAACCTGAAAATAGGATTGAGCTTTAGGGATTTTAGTTGGATCAGAAGGATGCTTGGTGCCATCAGTCAGTTCATCAATTTTATTGTTCGACTCTCCTTTTACAACATCAGGTACCACCTTAGACTCAGTTCCCAAGGAAGCTTCAAGTGGTACAGCATCCTGCAACCGCCTGTGTTGCTTCCGATCATGATACGAGTTGTTCGCAGCATCAAGATCATGATTGGTAGAGACTGTTCTCTCAGTTTCTGGTTTCCCATCTCTTCTTGATCTCTTTGGACTGTTAAACAATGTGACAATAAATGCAAATACCTCAGAAGCACGCTTTTAATAAATAACAAACCAACAAGAACGTCCCATACCATTATTCAAACAACCAACAAGACACGTGCTATACCATGATTTCAAACCACACTCAAGCCACATTTCATGATATGAGAACATACGGAAATTAAAGATTAAATGTTGAATAAATAACAAACACCAATCTGCATTACTCTTGGCAGGAAGCATATTAAATATGGTCTATGGAAGACATGAGGTAAAATGGGCATTACATACAATTGGCATGTATGTGCATACTGAATAGGCTGAACATGGCTAAGCTTTAAACTTTTCCACTTGGGGGGGGGGGGGGTCTGTTTTCCATAGAGAATTAGTGTAAGAGGATAAAACTAGTGGTGGAGTGTAGAGATTGTCTCCACACTGGTCATCCATATTTTACGGCTAATTTCGGAAATTAATGTCGACGCAAGTGTATTATGAATCTTAATATGGTCATAAATTGACTTAATAGTCACTTTGACCTAAAGAAGTGGCACCAACATCATAGTGTGAAATGCACAGTAAAAATGTCATTAGCAAAGGTACTAAATCACCGGCTTATCTAATCAATAGAAACTTATACTTTAAGTAATCCAATCACATGTATAAGGTTTGTATGTTATATCCTAAATATGGGAACTATTAGGCTTTAGTATAAACCATAGCTAGGCCCAAGAATATTATCAATGTGTTATAAAAAAGTAATGTTGACATAAAAAAAAATGTTATGTTGCACGATAAAGTGATTTGTGCCCTAATTATGTAATTATCAAAAGTAAGACAAACAATCCGATTCTAAGCAAAGTGGTAGTTTTCCAGCTCATATTCCTCTATTACATTAAAATAATAAGGTCAAACAACTGATTGACATGATTTTTCACTTCCATGTTACACCACACAAAGTGAATTACCTCAAGGAGAATAAATCATGAGTTCATTTTATTGTATTATATTGTGCATGTGTGTTTGTTGATTAACTAGTGAGGTCATAAAATTTTCACTATGTTTGGTGTGTATTATGTAACTAGTGATAAAAAAAACGATGGTATTTTCGATACGGTGATACCCATAAGCATTTGATTCAATACTCATGTTGGAACTTGTGATGAGATATCTCAAAATTTGGGATCTTAAACATGATTTCAATCTTTTCAACATTAAATAGGTAGGACCTACAATGTTTTAAATGGGTCATAGGAGTTTGGGTTGTGGCAATATGAGCATCATAGCTTCATGTTAGCACACTTAATAAAAATTTCATACCTATCAAATAACAATCAAAATAAACATTATCATTCACCAATCACCTCGATGGTTGATGGTGACTTCGATGAAAACTAATAATAATAAAAATAATGAATTAGGTGGAAAAAACTAAAGAATGAAGGATGGTGAATAAAAAAGGTGTTACATATTCTTTATAAATCCATTTCAATCTTTTCTTGTTGAATCACACCATTTTTGCCAAAAATGCACCAAGAAGAGGATAAAGCGAGGAAGAAGATAGAAGTGGAAGTAACAAAGCACGAGAAGATAGACTATGCATTTAAGGTAGTTGTGATTGGAGACTCAGTTGTTGGTGTGGGAGTTCCAGACTAGGACCCTCACCATCAACAACAAAGTTATCAAGGCCTAGATCTAGGACACTTGCTAGCCAAGAAAGGTCACTTATTGAATTCAATTTGTGTTGGTTGATTAGATGATTAGAGACCGTTGTTATGTCAGTTTTGTGATGAAAATTATCATAGTAAGTAGTGTTATTGTCGAGCCTGAGCGATGATTATTTTGTGGTTAATAAGAAGGGCAGTCATCCGTGAGAAGAAACATTAGAGACTGCTAACAAAATTGTTGCAAGAAATACAAGTGAAAATAGTCTTGAGTATATCGAATTTGAACAACATAAATTCTTTCTTGGAAATTTTACCTATCAACTCTTTTGAATAAAGAGTTTGCAAACAATGAAGGCAAAGATAAATACCCAAGCTTTGTGTAGAGCTTTGTGCTGATAACGTATTACTAACAAAGGAAAAACTTCAAACGCAGGTAACCAAGGTTTTAAGTATTTCATTCATTCATTGCTCATCACTTTTCTCTATTACGACTCTTTGTATATATACATACATCAATAATACAAAAGTGATGATGATGATGCTTCTTTTTATTATTATATTAGTTTTCATCGAAGTCACCATCGACCATCGAGGTGAATGATGATGTTTCTTTTCATTGTTATTTAATAGATATGAAATTTTTATTAAGTGTGCTAACAGGAACTTGTGATGCTTATATTGCTAGAACCCAAACTCCTATGACCCATTTTCAACATTGTAGGTCCTACCTATTTAGTGTAGAAAATATTGATGCATGTTGAAGCCATACTAAAGATCCCAAATTTCGAGATATAACATCACAAGTTCCAACATGCAAATTAAATAAAATGCCACCATCGTTCACTATTTTTATCACTAGTTACATAACGCACACCAAACATAGTCAGAACTTTATGACACCTAACTAGTTAATCAACAAACACACATTCACAATATAATATAATACAATAAAATGAACTCATGATAATATAATACAATAAAATCAGACACCATTTGTCAAGATGGTCTAGTATTATGATTTTACATTATTATGTTAGCATTTTCTTCTGCTACAAGGAGACACGTCAGCGTATTTCAAGTGTTTTTCAGTTTAGTGTTTTGTTGATTAACCCAAATTTACACAGTTATGGTTTTTTATTAGGGAAATGTTGAGAGAAATCACCCCATGGTAATGTTTCAGCTTATTGTTCAGGACACTTATTAGGAGATGAGGTATGTTTTAATTGTTTTTTTCCCATAATATGATATATGATTTAATTCACTGAATAGATACGACTGTTATTTTTATGAGGTTGTTAATCTAATTTTCGAGTTTGTTAATCTGATTTTCAGTTTTCTTGTCTCTTGTAAAATTAAATAACATTATAAAAAAATTTAAATTCATAAATAAAACCTTATATTTTCTGAGGGGTGATGTAGGGCGTCCTGACCTCGACAGGAAGGCCTTGAGCACATAGTCTCAAAACTTCAGGTATGCATATAGTCTCAAATTTTTGGTATGCATATGTCTCCGTTCTTATCCAGTATTACATTATCTTTATAATATTTGATTTATCAATAAACATCTTGTTCATACTTTTTTCTGCAGCCATCGAATATGTCAGACGTCCGTGATATGCCACGAGCTGAGGAAGAATGGGGTCCAAAGGTATGAAATTTATGGTTATAATTGTTTACGTTAGGACTTTTTTGTTTGTTAGTTTAATCTCATCTCATATCCCATACTTCTTTTGCAGCAAGTTGATGGGATAGCTAGGATATATACTATGTTGGAGTCATATGCTAGAGTACTGGATCGGCTTCGGCAGACGGAGACTTGGGTGAGAAGCGTTGTTCAGTTTAGTGTTTTGTCGATTAACCCAAAGTTACAAACTTATGGTTTTTTATTAGGAAAATGTTGGGAGAAATCACCCATCCTAATAATGCATTGACTTATTCTTCAGGACACACGTTAGGAGATGAGGTTATGTTTTAATATTCTTTTTATTTTCCCTAATAGGATATATGTTTATATGAAATAATAGAGCTACTCTTATGGTTAACGAACTGGGATGCGCTTCATAGGTGTTTCAACTATTGCTTAAATCGGTACCAATTTATCCAAATAAATGTTATTAAATCATACACCGATTGAGCGAAGCTTACGCCTCATACCTCATACCTCCTAAAAGGGCCACGACTTAGTTACTGATTATGATTAATTTACAGAATGGCATAGGTTGTTTTCTCAGCTGTCAGTTTGCCATCTCTTCTTGATCTCTTTTGACTACTAAACAACGTAACAATAAATGAAGGCGTCGGGCTTTTGAAAAAGAACAAAATTCCAACAAGAAGATCTCATACAATTATTCAAACAACCAACAAGACACATGCTATACCATGATCCGAAACCATACCCAACCCACACTTCATGATATGAGAGCATATCAAAATTAAAGACTAAATAACAAATACCCGTTTGCATTACTCTTGACAGGAACCATCTTAGATATGGTCATTTGGAAGACATTACATAAATGTGTGTGCATTCCGAATAACCTGAACATGGGTAAGCTTGAATTTTTCCCCTTGGGTGCCGTTTCACCGAAGAGGTGTGGAGTCATTTTCAAGTCATGGATGGAAGAGAAGGTGTTGTGCAAGCTCACCAATTGATGCTATCTATTCGGGTGATTTGGAATTCTCGAACTATTATTTTTTCCCTAAAGAATGATAGATAAGTGTAGAACATTATTGGTTTATGTTAGTGTTTGTAGTTGTAATCAGCCCTCCATGTTTCAAAAGGGATAGGTTTAAGCATCTTCTCATGTAAATTTGAGTTAAAAGTGACGATCAGAGTCTCACATAATCAATAAGAAGAACATAGATACAATGATGTTTGTGTAATTAGATTACTTAGTTGAGAAACGAAACCCTAATCTTGAAGAGAGATAAAGATTTCAAAGAGAATGTAAAGAAAAAACCTACCTGGGTTCCCTGTCGAACTTGGACGAATCACGACGCTTGGTTTCGGAATCTCGACGAGACGTTGTTGTTCTTCTTCGATCACTGTCTCTGTCTCTCACTCTCCCTCGTTCCCGCTCTCGTCTTTCTACGCTCCTTCCCATCTTGAAACTTAGAAGCTTGAGAGTGGTGGAGAGCGAGCGATGAACACAGGAAGGAAGAAGTCGTGTTTAGGGGTAGTATCGTACATTGAGGAGAGATGATGACTGTTGGATATGTATAGAGATTTTCAAAGAACGATATAATATATTTTTTTTTTTTTTTTTTTTAAGGCCACGGGCAGTAGGCAATATATTTATAAGAAAGTGCTATTACAATCACGTATGCAGGTAATTGATGCCAAGCGATGAGTCTCACCATTAAGGTTTTTAGATATATATTTACATTATCAAAAATGAAGTATAAGAAGCTGACGTTTAATATTACATATAAAATTGTGTCAAACCCAACATAGTAGAGAGTTGTTGAGATTTGTCATCCTGGATGAGGTTAAGAAGGGTTGCCGAGTCTCCAAAAAGAAGTCTGATTTTCCATCTTTGAGCCTGAATTAGTAGCAAAGTCACTTCGGCTGCGTATTCTTCCACCGTCGTGATGTTAGAAACTTTGTCTCTTATCTGACAAACAACATAAGCTACAAGATTTCCAGCAATATTTCTTGTTGAAACTCTAACACCCCCTGTTTGGTAGACTCAAATAAGCAAGAGTCAAATGTGACAATAACTGTATCTCTATCAAAGCATAGTGGAAGTAATTGAAAGTAGTTTGTTATGAGATTAAGCTTGTGGGTGCGAGCTGAGTGGATTTGGTCCTGGACAAACTGTGATGGTGAAGACACAGTAACATGAATAAGAACCACTGTGGTTATGGCCAGATCAATAGAGGAGCAGGAGGCAAGTTGTTTGTCAGTTATGGCTGTGTCAGTGATTTTGGGGATTGATGGAAAATTTTGTGTTATTTAGAATCGAGAATTTTGTAACCAGTAATTATAGGGAGCCTTGTTAGGGGGGCTAATTTATGCTTCTTTTGGATTTTTTTGCACTTGTACCCCTACGTGGATAGTGTTTGTGATTGTGTTTTAAAAACAATGAGTAAAAAGTGTAAAAACAAACCAAGAGAGACACAAAAGAGACCTCAAAACAAGGCTCCCTAAACTTACTCTTATGTAACATGGGCAGGGCTTTTTTGAGATATCAGAAGACAATTGGGATGCGGACATTGTTCCTCCATTCAATTTTCGTTATAAGAGTCAATTGGAGACTACGATGTTGACGCACTCTACGTGCGCGAATATTTAATATTTTTTTATTACAACCTTTCAATAATAAGTAAAAAATATTATTGAAATTTTAAACAAAATAATTATTTATAATTTTAAGGGTCTACGTATAATTTACAAATAGTTAGAGGCTTTGAATAAATTATCTTATGAGCTTAAGTATCATTAACAATATTTGAAGGTATCATTAACAGTAAATTATGTTACGAGCTTGGGTATCATAAATAATATGAATTTTGGAAGGTAAAATTGTACATATATTTAGTATTTTTCATTTAAAATTATAAAATTACCATCAAACATTGTTCACCTACCTATTATTTTGGCCAACCTTAAAATAAGGTTGAGGACGCACATTTTTACTGTTCAATAAGGAGAACTCACGTTGTGTAGTTTAGATTGGAGATGGCTTGGTTGCAAGCACAATATGTATTATAATGGTACAAAAAATGAAAAAATGAGTATTGAGACCAGTTTAGAAAACAAAAAATGCAAAGGACTTTTCTTTATCAGGTTGTCGTTCCGGTCTTTTAAAAAGAAATTAGCTTTTGTACCTGTGCTGAGCACGGGTATCCCTGCTTTATTATACCCCTTTTATATTGTTTCAAAAAATGCTATAGTTCTTTGATAATTAAGTTCACGTTTCAATATCTTTAGTACTTACTAAAAACAATGTATATGTAGGATATGCCAATGGTAATGACTAAATGACACTACAAATTATTCTGCTAAAAAAACCATCATTGCCCTACTTTTGAATGACACTACCATGTGCTGAAATGCACTGCCAATATAAAAAAAATAAAATAAAAATTGTACCACCTATCTTCTCCTCCCTCCCTCCCTCATTCTCTCTCATTTTCTTTTCCACCAAGCCCCGCAACCTCTCCCCTCCACTGCCAGCCTCATCGGGTCCCCATCTCTCCCCTCATATATATAAATATATATATTTTTTCCTTCCCCTCCTTATTTTTTTCTTCTTATTGTTCTTTTCATCCTCATATACTGTTCTTATTATCTTTTTTATATTCCTTTTATTTTCTCTTTCTTTTCCATTAAGCACCACCTCTACTCCGTTACATTCCCTTTCCACTGCCGCTCTTACCAGGCTGCCACCCCACCCTCCTCTCACATTTTATTATTAATTTTTCTCCTATCTTATTTTTATTCTTCTCTCTATTTATGTTATTAATTTCTTTATTCTCCATCAAGTACCACCGTCATCGGCGGTGGCACGACGAGGTTGTGGTGGGGCGGGTGGGGTGGTGTTGCTCCTGTGAAGAGACAATAGAAGGTGATGGTGGTAGTGTCCTTCAACATATCCAAAAAAAATGAGGTAATGGTGTTCTTAAACAAAAGCGATGGTGTTATTTAGTCATTGTCGTGCCAGAAGATAGTGCCTCTCTATTTGCAAAACCAATGTGCATGCACCATTGAAATAAATATAAATAAATAGATAGATAAAACTAAGGTAGTCAAA
This sequence comes from Berberis thunbergii, assembly GCA_003290165.1. NCBI lineage: Eukaryota > Viridiplantae > Streptophyta > Magnoliopsida > Ranunculales > Berberidaceae > Berberis > Berberis thunbergii. The sequence goes on along the minus strand of QNQO01001352.1, from coordinate 15,221 downwards.
GCGTTGAAGCGAAGGCGAAGCGATTACTTACTTTTACCACTTTAATAAAAAAATGAAGCAAGCGTTTTATGAACGTAATAAAAAAATCACAATAAAATTTTACAAAATGTAAATAAATGCATTTTACTAATATTTAGGTTTTTTTAGCAAATTAAAATTATAATGTTATATTAATGATAACTAGTAATGTAATTTCCTATATAATTTGCACTATAATGATTATTAGAATTTCATCTATGATCTCAATCAATTCAATCACCTGATCAAAGTAAAAAGAAAAAAAATAAGTAAATAATTTTAAGTTTATTTAAAGATGTGACTGGCTAAAAAAAATTAATTTCTATTTTTCTATATTAGTATACTATGTAACAAATTAGAAATATAGTTATTTGCTAATACTTTGAAAATAATTTTTAAAAATAATAAATAAATAAAAATACGACAAAAATATTGGTATGAAATGCCCATCTGGTAATGATGATAGGTAATCTAGCGAATGGACAATTATGCTTCATCGTCTAAGACAAATAATTTTTTTTTTGTTGGTGAAATGTTTTATTGTTTGTTTACGCTCCCACTCGGAAAACTTTTCCATATTTAATATTTTCATTCACCAAAGATTTTTCACCAACTCAAAGCCCTAAAGAGACTCAACCTCCGAACATTCAAAGCCTCATTGAACAAATTTCCCTCTTATCATCAACAATTCCTTCACAAAATAGAAATATTTGATTTTTTTTCTTGGTGCAATCAAATTCGTCAAAAAATTGATTTTTTTTCATGAAATTGTTTTTCCTTGGGAAATGAAATATAGTTTTCTTATTGTGTAGATTTTCGTCATTTGATTGTTTATTTAGAAATCGATTCTTCATAATATTGTTTTTTTTCAATACTCATGAGAATCCAAATTCGAGAAAGAGGTATCAGAATCAAATTCACGAAAACAATTTAAATTCTCATAATCTCATGTCTATTTTCCGCACAACCAAACACACCCTAAATTTTTTTCAAAAAATCAAACACAGTGGTGACTTTTCTCGAAGCTGAGAAAAATAAACTTCCAACCCAATTGACAACCCCACGGTGACTTTTTCTCCGGGCGTCGTATGTGGAAAGTAAACTACAAACATCACTTATAAAAAGAGCACAACTTGATCCAAAAGTGACTATCAAACCTGATTGTGTAAAACTGTCCATATTTCCAACTTCCCAAAATTTGGCCACTCTCGACTCCTCCCATATTAAAGTCCTCAGCGTAAAATTACATTTTCTTTCGTAACGAGCAAACCCTCGTTTTCTCTCTTCTTCTCCACTTCATCTTCTCTCACTCATCAATCAATCAATCAATCAATCCTGAAAGATGAGCAAAGGTCCCGGTCTCTTCTCCGAAATCGGAAAGAAGGCCAAAGGTTCTCTTCTCCTCTAATCTCACGCTCTACTTTTTTCATTTCTCTCTCGTTAGGCGATGTGATTTTATTCGTATTCGTTTTTACTTCAATTTATTGTGTTGATTGATTTGCAGATCTGTTGACGAGAGATTACAGCTCGGATCAGAAGTTCACCATCACAACTTACTCCGATGCTGGCGTGGTATACTCACTAATTTTTTATTTCACTTTCTTTTAATATTGATTCTTGATTTGTTTGATTTTCTGAAATTTCAGTTCGTTTTATGGCTTTAATCGATGAGAAGCTTCTTTGTTTGCTTGAATGAATATTGCCTGTTTTGCGTTTTATAAATATTTAATTTACTTTTAGTACTCGAAACTGGTGATTGATGTTGTACATTGTTTCTTATGGTGTCATTTAGACTGAGAATTGTGTGTGTGTAATGCGAGATCAGAGATGAATCAGATGTGGTTTAAGGCTAGTAATGTGTTAGGTAAAATGAATTTTGTGAATAGTTTGGTTATAATTGCCAGGAAAGATAGGTGAAATAAAGAAAAAATTGCGATGGTCTCTGAATTCTACATAGAAAGCCAATTGATTAAGCGTCTGTGAAAGGAATTGTGGTGGTAGGAATTTGGATCCAGGTTTTCACTTTTGAGGACTAGCTGTATAATGAAGTCAAATTCTCTCAGTGGATAAGGAAATGGAAGTTGAAAGGCTTTTATTTTTTGATGACCTGGTAGAGGGAATAGTGAAATCATCCTCTTCTCTTACCTATCAAATTCTCATCGTCACTAAAGCAAGTATTGTCGCCGGTTTTACAAGAATGAAATATACTTCACGATTTGGCTCAATGTATGTGTTATGCAAAAGTGCTTGAAAAAAATGATTGTACGCAACTTATTTGCTCCGTTCTAAAAATCGGCCTAGACGCTAGTCGGCTGTGAAAAACCTAGGCAGACTAGGCGGATTTTTGAAATATATATGTTTTTATTTATTTTCAGTTCGAAAAAAAATTAAGACTATTTTTATGTTTTTCATTAATTTATATGCTATTATGCTTAATTTTTCATGTTTATACATTTTGCATATTTATCTTAGCATTTAATTGGAAATAATTTATATGCTATTATGCTTAATTTTTATAAATTATAAATTATAATATAAAAATTGCCTAGGCCCCCGCTCAGGCCTCTGCTCGCCACCTGCTTATCGCCTAACGATTTTTATAACATGTGAAATTTGGTGTTCACATTGGTAACACTGAGTTATTGATCTTATAACTTATCGATATTCTTGAAAACAATTGTTTGTGAAGAATCAATCCCTGATTTTGAATGCACTCTATTTATCACCTAAGGAAATAACCCTATAGATGTAGATACTATGCCACAACATTATTAATATTAAGTTTCCATGTTAATTGTTAAGACAAGTTCGCGTTGTGGCATGTTGACTTAAAAAAGCACTATAATGAGGACATGCCCATATATTACAAATTCGTTGTGTCAATGATCTTTTATATTTTAATTGTAGGATGTAATTTTGCTATTTGATAGTACCACATTGCCATTATATCTCATAACATGCATAAGATTGGAAACCTTCTTACGATATATGAAAAGTTGATGATGAAAGCATGGAGTAACAATTCAAGGTTCAATCGAGTTTCCGAGTCTCTGACATGTGTGAATATAAGAACAGGAATGATAAAAGTCTTAATATGTTTATTTCGAGTTTTGTTTATAATATACTGATTTCAGTCTTGCTGAAAAAATATTTATAAATATATCAACGTGGTTCAGATAATTGGCATGTTTGGATTGAATAGGAATGATAAAAGTTTTAATATGTTTATTTCGAGTTTTGTTTATAATATACTGATTTCAGTTTTGCTGAAAAAAATATTTATAATATACTGATTTCAGTCTTGCTGAAAAAATATTTATAAATATATCAATAAACCGTAACCCCGAAAATCTCGGGAATGGGCTTTGATGATGATGATATCAATAAACCGTAAATATTAAAAAATATTAAACTGTTGTATCTTTCGGATTGGGAGAGTGGACTAGTATCCACGTTCAAAATTGATTTGGATTCAGATCCTAGATCTCACAGGCTCACAGCATACCTGGCTCCAGGGGCGGACCTAGGATTTTAGTCGAGCGGGGGCGAAATGGAAAATACTTATTAGTTGATAATAGTAGTTATCAATGGTAAAGCCAAATTTTTTTTTACCGAAGCTAGTAACTAATAAAACAAATTCCACTATAAAAAATACAATGCATATATCAAATTGGATCCAAGTGTAGTCAATTTTAAGCCAAAATAAGGTCACTATTGATAACCTTAGTAAAAAGCAAACAAGCATAATAACTAGAATATATAACTAATATCACAAAAGAGTTTGTCTAGGCAGCCAGACTTTAAAACCAGTTTTTGGCCAGGCTAAAGCATTTTTACACCTTTACCCATTCTCTTTAAAATACAATAACAAACATTATCTATAGAAGGGATAGAAATGTAAAAAACTTAAAACCTGACCAAAAAGTGGCTATAAAGCCTGGTTGTCTAGAATTGAGAATCACAAAATAATTAGGATAAGTTCTAGGTGAAGCTAAAAAAAAATTTGAAATTTGCGAATCTAATATGCTCATAATACAATTTCAAAGAAAAAATAGTTTATATGAGGCTCAAATTTTATACGAGTTAGCTAATGGTATATATTTTCATTGAATTCTATCGTTATTATTTTATATATTAATTTTAAATATTTTTTTAGGGGTTTAATATCGCTTGTGAAAAACGATTCATTTATTTAATGTTAATAATTTTTTTATTAAACTAAACATTTTTTAATGTTTGCAATTACTAATAAAATTGCATTGAAAATCAAATAAAAAATGCACTCGAAGAGTATCGAACTCAGGTCTTTTACAAAAAGTGATAAACCTCCAACCACTACACCAACAAAGACATGTTTAAATATTTTCATAAACAGTTAATTTATTGTATGCTACATTATATAATCGATTTTTTAAGACTAAAATATATATACTAAAAATATTTTAAAAGTTGAGGGGGGGCAGCTGCCCCCCCTGGTCCCTTAGTAGGTCCGCCCATGCCTGGCTCCACTTTATACCCAATCTAATTAAAGGTCCGTATATAACCACTAATTCCAAGCCATTTTATGCACCTATAATCAATTTCCATTTCATATACCGACACTAAAGTCTAAAAATTCACACATGCACACAGATACAAAGTACAAGAGCTCTCTCTCACAATATTACCTGAAATGAGGGTTGCAGTTACATGTGGTACAATTTCTGGTATGATATTTTAGTGGAATGTGGTATGATGCTTATTTGGGGGGAAGCTCTTATTTGGATCATTGTTGATGCTAGATATTATACACCAAACCATCCATATACTGCACAATGATACTACAGTTGATGGAGTCTCGGGAATTGGGATCATCTTCTTTTCCATTGATTTTGTAAGCTCTGCGAAAATCACTTTATACATGCCTGTGGGGTTGACTGGGTTATTATGCCAAAAACTATGTGGATGCATTTCAGGGGTGGACATGTCAAGCCTTCTCCAAGATCAAAAGGAGGGGTAGTATGGCCTTTTATCTCCTATGTTGTTGTGTGGGCTAATTGGCAGAGAGGAATAGTTGTGTCTTCTACGCTTCATTCTTATCTAAACTAGGTTGTTATGAATGTTATGTGTTTTCCTTTGGTACTTGTGTTCCTCTCATTTTGCCTTTAAGGGGTGCACATCCTCGCATTATTGTTAGAGTGAGAAGAGTTAATGAGGGTCAGTCAAATGCTGTCTTTTTGTTCCCAGGTTGGAGACCTTTCCCCTGTGTTTGGTTGTTTGTTCGTCCTTCGCTCTTTTACAATAAAATTAGATCTATTCTTAAAAAAAGCACCTAGATCCCTATTTTATGTCGTATATATTCACACTCTTCATAATTGTCGTATATATTTACTATATAGTTGATTTACATCTTTAGTTATTCAGGTGTTATTTTCATCTTTTATTTTATCTGATGTACTACATTGATATTATTGGCTTGTTAATTGGAAGAGGGGCGATCTGAAATTGTTGGGGGATTGGATCTGGCATAGATTTCCTCACGTCATTATTTGGTTTTTGTGGAAGGAGCTTAACCTGCATATCTTTGATTAAAAATTTAGATTTTTCTAATTCCATGTTTGGTCATCAGATAAGATTGCTGGTTTATTGAATGTATTTTGTTTTCTGCTCATGGGTGAAATTTTCGCACTGTCTTTTATAATCAATGCACATATCTTGTTTTGCCTTGTAGAAAAAAATTGTTGCATATGTACTATTAAAATGCTACATAAATGTTTGCGACATTATTATATATGTCATGAAATTAATATTTTTTTCATTAATGTCTGTGGATACAATTCATAGGAGTTGTAATCTTTTGAGATTAGGGCATACTGTCACTTATCACTAGCCTTGCAAATGAACATATTCACACATATATATTGGGTTATTATAGATTATATTCTTGTAGAGTTGGTTTGTGAGATCAATTACTGCATTCTGATGCTGCCAACAGCCTGTTTAAGTTCAGTATATGTAGGCTTGATTTTGCCAAGCAGGACTCAACTTTAGTTGTTAGACAACGCATTCACATTCTAATGACACTATTCGTGCCATCTCCCAGCCATGGTGGAAGTTGGGGGTTTCATAAAAATTTCTGCTTATTCACGATTATTGTCGTGAAACGTCCACAACATCGATATATCCTGAGGACTGTTGATTATTAGTAAAAGTGAGTAGAATGAGATAATTAATTTGTCGTTAACAAAATCAATTAACCAAAGTTGGAGATTATCTAATTGTAAAATTTTGGATCACTACAAACTTTCTCTTCCTTTGTTTCAGTTCAATCTTATACCAGTCTTGCCTTAACTGATCAGTTATTGTTTGTGATTGTTTAACATTCTATAATTATCTATTTGTCTTTATTTATTAGCAAAAACTAAATGGTTTGCTTGATTTTTAGGCTCTAACTTCATCAGCATTGAAGAAAGGAGGGCTTTCTACAGCCGAAGTTGCAGCACAATACAAATACAAGAGCACACTTGTCGATGTCAAAGTTGATACAGACTCAAATGTGCGTTATTTCTTCCTTAACTTTTCTTTCTTTACTTTTTATTCTCCTTCTTTGGCATATCAAGTGGTAATTGTTTTTATCCACAATTGAGCAGGTTGCAGGAACCTTCACTTTCGCAGAGCTTGCCCCATCTACAAAGACTATTGCCTCGTTCAAACTGCCAGATTACAACTCTGGCAAGGTAATTTTGTTATATGCCGGTTTCATTTGTACATCTATATAACTCTGACTTGAAATTTTCTGATACTTTAGTGTTTTGTCATTGTAGTTGGAAGTCCAATACTTCCATGACCATGCAACTTTCACTACAGCTTTTGACATGAACCAGTCTCCTTCAGTTGATCTCTCAGCAACCCTCGGTACCCCTAGCTTTGCATTTGGTGCAGAGGCAGGTTACCACACCAAGTTAGGTAGTTTTACAAAATACAATGCAGGCATCAGTGTGACAAGTCCAGATTATATTGGTTCAATTGTTCTGTAAGTATCCCTTTTCTTCATCCTGACAATAATTACAACCCTGGTGATGATAAATTGCCATTGGACCATGACAAATTCAGTAACACTGTTATTTTATTTTGCTTGATCTGCTAGGGCTGATAAGGGAGATACCTTGAAGGCAGCCTATGTACACTCTTTGGATCATAGTAAAAGCAGTGTTGTGGTTGGAGAGTTTTCGAGAAGGTTCTCCTCCAATGAGAACACATTCACACTCGGAGGTTCGCATGCAGTTGATCCTCTGACAACTGTGAAGGCAAGGCTCAACAACCATGGAAAGCTTGGGGCCCTGTTGCAGCACGAGCTCAAACCAAAGTCAATCTTGACATTATCTAGTGAGTTTGATACCAAAGCCTTGGACAAGAACCCAAGGTTTGGGTTGTCTCTTGCTCTCAAGCCTTGAGGCGCCCCGATTAGTGTGCTGAAAATGATCATATGATGTCTAATTTTAATTGATCCACTTGTTTTTATTGGTAACATTCAGAAGGAACTGGGGAATAAATTTCCACAAGTTTGGTATTGGATCACTGTGGATGGATTGACAGGAAGCTTTAGATCAGATAGTATTCCTTGTTTTTTTGAAGGCATTTAGAGTTGCATTTTGTAACACCTTATTCCTTTTACAGAAGCTTTACATTTGGCTTGCCAAAGAAATTCTGGATCATTCATATGCTTTTGTTAGGGTCGTTATTCAATCAGGAATCCGGACCAAGGATTATGTCAAGTTTAGCAACAAGGGTCTTGTTGCCGCGTGCGTGCAAAAACTTAGCTAAAATTTGCACCATTGAATATTCTGTAGTTTTCACCTCTGCATAACATGAGTGTTATCACTCTTTTTTAGTTTCAACTGTGTACCTTGTGGCTGATTTGTGAAGTTCCTGCTGCATGCATGTAGTTTTAGACCTGAAGTGCTGAACAAATGTTCATCATATGAAGCCTCTGGTGTCAATGGTGCTTCTCCTTGCAGTGGGTCTCATTGCGAGGACTCAGCAAGTTTTCTATATACAGATGGAATAGGCCATTTCCAGTTCCATCAAGTAAGAATGGTTGTGTTCTACCGCCCTCATTTTAGGCAGTCTTGCAGTCTGATCGAGTTGGTAAAGCTTCTCATGGACTAATATCTGCACTCAGAGCTTCGATTGCAAAATAAAAAGGGAGATCTCTATAATGCTATTTGGTGGAAATTCTGCATATACAGTCAGAAACCAGACAGATGAACTTGTACAAACAAGTGAATTAGGCTTATGCAACTGTGAAGATCGCAACGTTACAATTCATTCTCATTCTATTACACTCGGACGGTCAAGAATCTTGATAGTTCATTGCTGCTATATCTGGTTTATTGCTTTGTTTTGTATGCGAGGATGATGGTCACTTCCGAGCTTTGAATCTTCTGCACCATTTTATAAGAAGTTCTTCAACATTACCATCCATTCGAGTCCCCTTGCCTCCCCATACCAACATGTGCATGAAGTCTCCAGCCGAAGAACCATCCACTTCATGCGCTACTTTGAAACCAATTCTTGTATAGAATCTAACAAGCTAAACCACCAAAACACAAAACAACATAATTAACACCAATATAACAAAATTCAAAATTCACAAATTGAAATATGAAGCATTATCACAACATAACACTGGATAAGATAAGAAACCTTTGTATGGTAAAGGTCAGTGTCATTGATGGCAAGAAGCTCAGCAGTTCTGCAACCACAATCGAAACCATGTCGAATTGCGACAGCACCAACAAACAAACCAATACCAAAGATGGATTTCTCCATGCTAAGTGTCTCCCTCCCCAATCTAATAGAATCCAAATGAAGTATCTTCCCACCCAACCACACCCTCACCAACCCCTCTGCCCTCCCAATCTCCCTCTTTGTTTCCAAACTCATTGCTGTGATTCTAAAGAAGGGTCCAAGTGTTTGGAGTTTGATATCAATGTTTTGGGATTTTGAGGCATCCATGATTTCAGACATGGTTGGTATGGCTGAGATCTCTGTGTCTGCTCTCTTATCTTTATTGATGGGTTTTGTTAGAGGATTTGAATGGGTGCTTGATGAAATCTGGGTGGGTGGTGATGGCGAGGAGAAAAAAGAGATTTGGGAAGTTGGAGTACATGGAGTTTGTGTTCTAACTGAAATTATTGGAATTAGAACCGAGTGTTTTGAGGTAGGGAAGATGTACATGGTTGCCATATCTCTTGGCTGTGGTGAAATTGGTTTGGTTTTGGCCATTCGGAAAAGCTAAATAGGCTTTAGTAGACTTTGGGTTAAGTTTGATCTTGAGTTAAGATTCTAATTTTTCAATTCGTTGGTGCCATTACCGTATACTTAGACCTAAAACATAAAGATAAAACATTTTCACATATACAGATTTTAAATAAAATTTAAACCTCAATAAGATTATATTATTCAAAACAAAAAAACAAGGTTATACTCGTTTTTTTATTACGATAAAAGAGATTAGTATTATTGCATTTTGATTAAACAAGTCGACAAAACCCTTAATAGTGCCAATAAAAAGAAAATTAGTCGAACAAAAAGAAAAAATGCTCAGACATGGTGCCCAACAAAATTTCGAACCAGGCCTAGCCCAGTCGCCGAAATTCAAGACTCGATTTAGCATGAGTTTCAAAAAGTCACATTTCTCGGCCGATTTGATTCCTCTACGGAACCCTTGGCAGCACCGAGGATGACACTAGAGAGGTACCCACTGCCTTTGTAGTAGCTAATATTCTCCGACCACGTGCAGCGCTACGCGGTCACTTCTTCAGCGAAGAGGAACTCTGACGATGTTGGAAAGTTTTTGACATATATATACAACAACCTCTACAACAAGATGACCAAAATCACATGGAGATCATTTGTATCTAGTTGTTATAAAGCAATCGAAACTTCTTTCAACAACACAGTCGAAGAAAGTCTCGAAACAAAGCTCATTTACAAGATTATCAATAATGGATCTTAGCATACCAGACTCACCTATATCTATGATATCTATGGAGGATCTTTCTACTTCTCTAGTTGGATCTAATCTCTATATATTCATTTTTTTTGGGAAGACGAGCAGAGTTTTTATTGGATTCCAGAACTCATTACAGACCAGAACTAGTCAACACACCATAAACTGATAAAGATGCTGCAAGCTGGGTTCGAACCAAAGAACAAGTGGTACCATCCGCCAAGCTCCAACCGTTGAGCTGTCATGTCATTGACATCTATATATTCACTCTAGCTGAACTAAATGGAGTAAATAGGAATTAAATGGGGGTGGGTGGAATGGGAATTGAGTTGGTGGAGTTGAAATTTGGGAATTAAATAAGGGTGGGTGGGTTGAAAATTGGGGTGGAAATTGAGTTGTTTGTGGTGGGATTGAGAGTTAAAAACAGATTAAAAAATTGATACGGTTTGGTTCGGGATTGAAAAAAACTCAAACCGAAGTACTCGGTTCGGTTTAATTCGATCGGTTTACATGGACCAATAAACACCTCTAGGAGATAGCACTGGTTAGTGCTTGAGAAGGGTGTTTAGCACGTGAATGCCAATTCTACTATTTTCTAACACTAACCAAACACAAGGATCGGGCTGAGTAGAATTTATTATTATTATTATACAGGGAAGAATAACATCCATACTAGAATTAACCAATGCGAGGAACTATTAAGTCGTCCCCTAAACAAAAACCAAACTATAATAAGAGTCACTAATAATTAACAAGGAGTTATTCTAAATGGTGAGGAAATGAGCGAGGGGAGGGAGGTGGCGGGATGAGAACCGTTCACCTCCCTCGAGATGTGCGCGCCAAAAAAGATGGCATACATCTCAAGGAAGGTGAACAGTCCCCACTCCACCACCTCGCTCATTTCCTCGCCCACTTCCTCGACATTTAGAATTTCTGATTAACAAGTTACAAATCCACCAAAGAACTAAACCAGGCTATAGTAAGTAGAGGCGACATGAATAATTTTAAAAACAAAAAATAAACGAGGTGAAATTTAGGGAATTGATATGTGCACTCATATTTTGTTCCAAAACAAGGTAAAATTTTTACTTCGTACCACCACGCTATCAAAACTCTCTATGATCATTTTTGCCATAAAAACACGAGGCTCTCCAAAGCAGGCGAAAGGGAACCTCTGTTCGACACATCTCCATCTATTTTCCGGCTCTAATCGACCCAAACTTCAACCATTCAATTGCTTTTGACTTGCATGGTTCGATTTGAATTCTTTCAATTAGATTTTGAAGGTGAAGTTGAAAGACGAAGGAAGGAGGGTTTGGAGAGTTTGTGTCTTCTTCCAACTGTTCAAATACTTTGTGGGGATGTTGGTTGCTAAAATTCTATTCAATCCTCTTATGACTGTGAAACAAACCCATTTGAGCTATAAATTTTTTTTCAACTTTTTTGGTTTTTGTTTGTATAATTTAGTACGAGTTGATAATGAAATATTCTACGTGTTGTTGATAGCATGGTATATCATGTAAATAATGTAAGTGATACCCATTAGCAATTAGTTTTTTTTTTTTTTTTTTTTTTTCATTTTAACGTCGGTTTTGTGACTTGTTAAGTTGTGTAAAACCATTATTGTAGTACGTATTTGTTGTTTATGTGTTGTTCTATAGCATTGTAGTATCCTACCGTGACCATTATCTATTTTGATTTTGAGCTAGGGTTTGAGAAAACATTATAGCAGTGTACTATGCAAGCTATCGGTTGGTGTGTTCATGCGATTCCTTGTTTTACCAATGTTGATAGTTTTTCATTGCTTGTTTATTGATTTTGTAGGTAATTTGTTATATATTAATATATTACCTGTATTGTTGGCACAATATAAATGGATCGTGAGACTCGTGACAATAAAGTCAAACTCTAATAAAATTTTAATCGATTGCACTTTTTCAAACTGCAATAGTGTCATCTACAAACTTTGATTTCCAAAATATGAAGTTTACTGTCTTTGTTTAAGCGCGCCTTAAGATACCCTTCTCATTCTTTGATAAATATTGAAAACATTATGATGTGAAATGCATTAAATGTTTTTTATTGAAATACAACAAAATAAATATTTTAAACATTTTTATTGATCATTGATTTCATTGGAATGATATTTAAAAATACATTTCAACAACGATATCAAATTTTCTAAATCCCCCTTTGACTTATTGGGGGTTGTGATTGATATGAACGACATTGATCGCCTTCTAATTACCAAAATCCATTCAGAGATCGCCAATCAATTCATTCATTCATTATCACCGAAATAAGTTGGTTAAACATGAATTGGACCTGCAAGCTCTGATCAACAATAAGGCGTGTTGGTTTTCGATTGCAAGCTCTCTATATTGGGGGCCAAATAGAGTTGCATATAATCTAAAGGATCGAAGATCATAATAACCCTTTATTGGCAAGTTAAAGAACCAACATTTCCTGATAGTGAACCGTAACAAAAACAAATCGAGTAACTTGACCATTCTCCATGCAAGTAGCTGGTGAAGTGATTATCTCTAGCTTCGACGTAAATTCACATGTCCATCCATATATGGCAATTTCACTTTACTGAATAGCTAGAAAAGTGTGGTTACAAACCCCTAGTAGTATCTCATTTGAGTTTAACGTATTTACCCATCTTCTAAACACCAAAGATCAGCACCACCATCAATTACTTCACACACTATGAGGAACTATAAGTAACAAGTATCATTCATACAACAGAATTCCTATTCATTAAAATATAAGGAAATAGTAATCACCTCTTTGGCAAAATCTTAATTAATCCTAACTCATGACCAACACCAAGCACCATAATAGGAAAACAAAATAAAATTCAAAAGAAAATGAGGATGATATAGCGTGATATCGAAAGAATGATGAAATCTCCAAAAAAAATTTGTGTTATCTCAAGGTTGTAAAAAACTCTGCATCATCCTTCCTGCAAAACCTGATTCCCACAGATCAAAATCCACAAGAAAGAGCCTCTCCTTGCAAACAAGAAATAGATGGCCTACTAAAAAGGGATTAAATTCTGACACAATCCCTTGATATCATAATATGGTGATAAGATCTAAACAACTGAGCTGAAACCTCACCTTTAGAGAAAGTTTTTTCATCCCAGCAACAATACTAATAGTACAATCAATCAAACTTGAGACACCAAATCCAACTTTGTATTTCTTAAAAATTCCGAAATTCTAAAACCAAAAAAATAAAAATTCTCTAGAAGTAACAACAATAACGTACAACTCATCTCCACAGATACATTAGTCATGAAGTTCACATCTGACTTTGTTCTAGCTAAAATCAACCTCTTAAGCAAAACTTTTACCTCAATAACTATCGCCCAAGAAATGGACACAACTGCCACTCATTTCTTTTCACACATAATAGGTTAAGTGGGATGTATAGACAAACAAGAACTTTTAGGACCTAATAAGAGCTGTAACACAAAAAGATAAAGGGAACGAGTAAAGAAAAACATCCCTCAAAACATGAAAAGCCTAAAAATATACTGCCTATCTTCAAATAACCCATGTTGTAATTACCTCAAGTCATATTTAAGTCGCAAAGTCTTACTATGAGATCTTTGTTTTCCTATTCCCTGCATCACCCCTCTACAAATTAAGTAAATTTGAGCCTATTTATAGGCAAAGGGATTAGTTACTTGTATACTTTACTCATGGTTTTGAGTTAATTACTTGTATACTTATAGCTTCAAACGATGCAAAGGATCTAATGAAAAAAAAATCATAGTCTGCAATATTTTATAAAGTAAAAAAAAATAGCCAAAGCAATCACCCCAGCGATGGTTACGACAATGTTACTACATGTCTAATACTTGAGGTGGTCTAGAACACTTGTTACTTGTGAAACATAAATATGATGTTACATTAGAATACACTAGAAGATGATGGATGCCCACCAGTTACTTCATGCTATGAGGTGACACGAGCTTACCTCATCTAAATGCTAGGTGTCACACCTTAGCTAAACTTGAGCCTATTTATAGACAAAAGATTTAACTAAGGTGTGACACCTAGCATTCAAATGAGGTCAACTAATGCCACCTTATGTTATGAGGTGGATGGTGGACATCCACCATCTTCTAGCATATTCTACAATAACCCACAACTTGTTTATTTGGTGGTCTCATATGAAAATTAGTGGCAAAAACTAACTTTTACTGAAATCATTTTCTTCTCTTCTCCCTTTTCATTAGGGGTGGGCAAACGGATTCAAGAACCGCAAATCCAAACCGAACCGCTTTACTCCAAACGGTTCGGTTTTGATTTTTAAAATTGTGAAACGATTCGGTTCGGTTCCGAAACCGTTCTTAAATGGTTCGGTTTCGATCCGATTACATATACCCATTACCTGATCCGATTTTAAGTTTCTAACCCTGAGTTTTTTTCTCTCATTTCTCCACAACCCACAAGCAGCGAGCTGAGAGCAGTCACAACAAGTAATGAGCAATCTCTTCTCCCAAGCCTCGGTCTATCCCAATTCTCCACGGGCCTCGCCACTTCGGTCTCTCTCATTCTCCACAAGCAGAGCACGATGTCGACGATCTCATTCTTGATCTCTCTCATTCTCATTCTCCACAAGCAGATGCCAGTCATGTAGAGCACAAGCAGTGAAGATCTATGTCTCTAATTCTCTCTCATTCTACACTAGCAAATCTTTGTCTCTGGTTCTCTCTCATTCTCCACTAGCAGTGAGCAGACAGAGCCACAGTGGCAGAGCACGACAAGTCGACGACGACGCTCAAGATCTGGATTTTCTAACACCCCTAGTATCAGATCTGATTTTCTAATCTGATTTTCTCAGGATCTGATTCTCGTCTTAGGTGTGTCCGATCAGATCTGATTTTCTAATCTTTGACCCTTTTATTTCCTTGTTAACATCCATTGTTTCATTTCCTTCGTTTATTTTTGTAATCGATTTTGCTAATAACTTTGGCTCTGGGTTATGGTTTCACTAGGTTCTATGTAATGGGTTTGGTTTAGTTAAGTTATATGATGGTTTTGTGTTGATTTTTTAACTTTGGGTAGTTCTCTATTTGAAGATTCTTTAATGGGTTGGTTCTTCAACACTTGTTGTTAATCAAACTTCTCAGTTTTTGGTAATTAACTTCTCTTTCTCTGCAATTTCATTGTTTTAGCGTGGGCTTTTTAAA